>PVJA010004119.1:0-88937 GCA_004027025.1 Myocastor coypus | reverse complement strand
GAGCTCAAGGCCAGCCTGAACTGTACAGCGAGACCCTGTCTCAAAAAGACAAAAAAAAAAAAAAAAAAAAAAAAAGAAAGAAAGAACAAAGAAAGTGTAGGGTCCCAGCAGGATGGCTCAGTGGTCTAAAGTGCCTGCTTGAGAAAGCTTGGGTGGCTGCAGGAACCGTGGTTCAATCTCTGGCACCACATGCTGCGCCAGCCCTGCCCTCAGGGCAGGCTGAGCCGGCCATAAACATAAATAAACAAACAAAAGTTCTGAAACAAGAAAAAAATAAAATTAAATTAAAACTAAAGATTAAAATAAAAATTAAAAAATAATTTATTAGAAAAAAAGAAAGTACTGCATTTCTGCATACCACCAATACACACCGAACTTAAGGGAAATATTGGAGGATAAATTGTTAGGAGTGATATACATATATCTATATCTATATCTATATCTATATCTATATCTATATATATCTATGTGTATATCTATATATATGTGCATAGTTATGGATGACTAGTGCTTGTCTGCTTAGTTCCTGATAAGACCCAAGTGAGTTCCTGTTTCCTTAAGTTTTCTATTTTCTGAGACCTTTAGGTTCCAATTTCCCCTTTGGTTTCCTGGTCAAGAATAAAGTCACCGCTTTCCTATTAGCTGCCCGCGGGCTCACTTCCCCGTTAGCTGCCCGAGGGCTCACTTTCCCGTTAGCTGCCCGAGGGCTCACTTTCCATTAGCTGCCCGCAGGACCCGCCCTATCCCGAAACACCCCAATCACCTTCCCCAATCCCCTGAATAACATACGCTATTGGCTTCTGTGAAACCTGCTTGCTGAATCCCTCATTAGCATAGACAGCCTATAAAAACCCGTGCACACCATGGCTCGGGGTCGCTCTCCTGGGGGGGGGGGTGTGATCCTATGCCAGCATAGCCAGAAAAAGGGCTATAACACCTTTATAATAAAAGAGCTCTGTAACACTTTGAGGCACCGACTCTTGGCTCATCCTTCTCCCGACGTCTCCAGGACCTAACAAAATTAGAAACCAGTGATTTAAAAGATCTTTATAGATTGAAAGCTGCAAACCATTGTTGGGAGCATGATCTAAGAAATGGAGAAATATGCCATCTTCCTGAGTCAAAAGACTTAACATTATTAAGATGTCAGTTCTTCCAAGACAAATCCGTGAATTCGATGCAATCACAGAACAAAAAGTCCAAAAGTGTGTTGTAGGCATTTTTTAAAATTCAGATAAAACATATTAAAAGTATTCCACTTGCTTATATTATTCACTGCTTTTGTATCTTTGGTTTTCTACATAGGCTTCAGATAGAAAATTGTGTTACTTCCTGTGAATACTAAAAATGATATAGAAATTTTGGTATGAGTTTACATAATATGCCTGATGAATTTACATTTTCATTTTGATATTTTTCTTTTAATAGTAGAATATTTTATCTTCTTATTTTTCAGTTTCTACAAACCAGAGAGCTTATTTGATTTCTTTTAAATAGAGTCAACTCCACCCTTTGAAAAAAAGAGTTTTGAAATGTCACCATGAACAGCTCCTTTTGTAAGTGTTAAAATTACAATGGGCCCACACAACAATGGGAAGTGCTAATGGGCAATTGTTCTGTTGTCCTGAATTCAGTTTCTACTAGGAAAAAGAACTGCATAGCTTTTTAAAATCATAGTGGTTGCTTTTCTTATTAACTAAATTTTTACATGAGTGTTCAAATTTGTAAATGCTATAAAATTTTGTGCTGTGTAAAATAGAAAATAAAACAAATATTGCATAATTCTGCTGAAAAAATGTGTTGTAGGTAGATGATCAAAAAATTTGAAGTTTTATAAAAAATGAAGTAGACCTGCAATTGCTAAAATGACTTTGAAGAAGAACCAAATTGGAGGATTAATTCTACCTCATTTCAAATTTATACAAGGCTGTGGCAAATTAAGACTGTGTGATACTTGTGTAAAGACAGACAAATGGGTGTACATGGACAGTTGGTTTTCAACACAAATACTAAGTAATTCAATACAGATAAAACAGTCTTTTCAAGAAATGGTGCTATCATAATTGGATAGTCTTACCTTACTCCTAATTAAAACTTAACTATAAATGGACTAGACTATCAAAATGTATCCAACATGTATAATCTATAACTGAGGATTTTGAAAATCATTGTGGTTTTGGGCTAGTCAAGGATATGTTAGATATGACACCAAAAACATATTCCACGACAACAAATTGATATATTAGATCTCATCAATGTCAAAATTTGTGCTCTCGGATACCTAAGGAAGTAAAAAAAATTCATAGTCTTAAAGAAATATTTGCATATTGTGTATATGACAAAGACTTGTATTCTCAAAATATAAAAGGCACTCAATGATCAGAAATCAATTGTCTTAGTTATTCTTCTCCTATTGCCGGACAAATACCTGCCACCCAAAGTGAAGGAGGGAAACGTTTATTTAGCTCACAGTTACTGGAGGTTTCAGTTCATATTCAGCTGGCCCAAAGCTGAGTGGAGCAGGGTAGAGAGTATCCAGGTCATGGTGGTGGGAAAGCAACAAATGGCGACAGAGGTAACCTACCAACCAGTGTAACAGAGAGCAACCGAGAGGGAATCGGTTTCTCTGTCTCTCTTATATTACCTTCTGACTCTCTGTCTCAGGATATCCACCTCAGACCACACCCATAATCCCAATAGCACTAAGATACATAATCTCAGCAGTACTAAGACACATAATCGCAGTGGATCATGAGTTCATCTCATACTCTAGAAGTCCCTGCCCTATGACTGCATGAGGCTTCAGGGGGCAACTAGACATAAACCATAACACCAATGTACTAAAAATTGGCAAAAAAGTTTGAATAGATAACAAAGATGATAAATAGATGTCAAAAAACACACAAAGAAGGTGCTCACCATCATTTGTGCTTAGTAAAAGTAAATTAAACCACCATGAGATGCCACGTATTCCTATTAGAATAGCTAAAATTTAAAAAGTTGACTGTGCCCGGTGCACTGAAACCATCTTATACAAATAAAATTGTACAGCTGCTTTAGAAAATAGTTGAGCATTTTTTAAAAGTGAAATGAACTTTGTCCATATGACCTAAGCATTCCTTTTATCCAAGAGAAAAGAAAATATGCATCTATGCATAGACTTGTACATGACTATCCTAGCTTCATTTTTGATTGTCAACAATTTAACAAAACCTGAATCCACCAGTGAATGAATGATAAATAAGCTATGGTGGATATGTTGATTATCTCAGTGGTGGTGAGGTTTTACAGGAATAATCTGACGTTAAAACTTATTGAATTATATAATTCAAATATATCCAGTTTATTGTAAGCCAGTTACAGCTTAGTCAAGCTGTTAAAAAATAACTCAAGACATTTCTCTTTTCTAGACATTGTATGTATTACAGGTATAGAAAGAGATTAAGTAGATTAGTAGGACAAGTCTCTTCCCAACAATTAGGCCTCATTGTGACTAAGGAAAGTCATTTATGTGGATATTAGCTGTAACTTTCTAAAAGAAGATGAACAAGAAATATTAAAGGATGAGCCATGCCAACTAGTGTGGCCCAAGGAGGCAATGGCCTAGAACTTCTGCTCTCCTGGGGAGGTGGCTGAGTGCTGTACCGATGTCAGATTCTTTATCATACGGGTTATATTTAGAAGGTAAAAATAATTCTATTGACATTTTTGGTTTGCTTATTTCCCCCAGTATACAATCTTGCCTCAATGTTGTTATATAGTCTGTGTCCCAAGTATTTCTTCTATTTACCTTAAACCTTGTAGCACTACAAGTATCTTTATAATCCTATCTATAGGCATGAGATATCTGGGATCGAATTCAGGACTTTTTATATAATCTGCTTGCTTGAGGGCATTGGAGTGGTAATGACACAGGCCTAAGTCCAGGGTAAAGATCTGGGAGTAAAAACTCACACAAGCTGGCTGGGGAGATAGCTCAGTGGCGTAAATGCCTGTCGGCAAGTAAAAGGTCCTGAGTTCAACCCCAGATATCGCAGGCCTATAGATAGGCTTATAAAGATAGTGCTACAAGGTTTAAGGTAAATAGATGAAATACTTGGGACACAGATTACATAACGATGTTGAGGCAAGATTGTCCCATAAAAGACACGGCATAAGGTCACGGGTCATGAATTGTTAGAAGGATCACAATTCAGCTTTGTGCTTTCCAGAGTCTGGAACAAAAGGGAAAATATGATCATTATAAAGCTTACCAAGTACTTTGTCTACTGAAATTTTTTTTTTTTTTTTTTGCGGGACCAGGCTTCAAACTCATGACCTTGCACTTGCCAGGCAGGCACTTATGCCATAGAGCTATCTCCCCGGCCCCAAGTACTTTGTCTAAATTGTTGCATTTAACCTTTGCACACCCTACATGATAGGTATATTGATTTTTACCAATGGCTGAGGTCAGTTGCTTTTCTGAAGCTCTTAGGGAAGACATTAATATGTAATAACAACTTCCTCTTTCTCTGTTCTGCATGAAGGAAGGAATAGTCCACCTTTGGAATCAATCTTCTCATTGAGAATTCAGAAAAAAAATATAAGGAAGTAAGTATGTAAAGGGAAAATACATACATAAATAAAAATACATGTTCTGGTATATAATCTGCTTGAGGGTATTGGAGTGGTAACAGGACAGGCCTAAGGCCAGGGTAAAGATCTGGGAGTAAAAACTCACACAAGCGAGTCTAGTACTTTTTTCTGATTGTTTTCCCCCCTAGAGATATAATCTAAATTTACATAGAACTTCCTAGAAACCTACAGAACTGAAATAGCACATACAGGTGCTCAGGGCCTGCTGAAAAAGGGCGCTAGCAACCTTCGTGCAGAGCTTCAAGAAGAGATTCCAGAGCCTTATCAACAGCTTTGAATAACTTCAACCTGTGATTGGACTAAGGTGATCTGAGGCTACAAATCCCCTACCCTTTTCTTAGAACCAAATAAAAATTTACTCCAGAATAAAATTATATTTTGATCTTTAAATTATCTTTGTGATTTTTTATATATAGTGTCTGGACCTTAAATAGAAATAACCAGTGTTTGAAGAGACAGAATAATGTGCTTATAAATTAAAGAAAGCTAATACATAGTAGAAAAGATACAAAAGGAATTCAGAGAATGGAGTTACCAGCTAGACTTTAAATTAACCATGATAGGGCTGGGGAGACAGCTTGGTGGCGTAAGTGCCTGCTGGCAAGTAAAAGGCCCTGAGTTTGATCGCAGATATCACATGCCTTGCTGGTCCCTGAACTAGGTGTGGTGGTGCATGCTTGCAATCCCAGTGTTGGGGAGGCTGAGACAGAAGGATCACTAAGAGTGTAAACCGTATCAATCAATCAATCAATCAATCAATTAGTAAATAAAGTAACTATGATAACTGAATGCAATGAAAGACAAGGTTATTTCAGCAAAGAAACAAAAATTCTAAAAATAATTTATTTGAAATAATGAAACTATAATCCCAACACCCAGAAGGCTGAGTCTGGAAGAATGTCATGAATTCCAGGCCAACCTGGGCTACATACACAGTGAATCTGGGGACTGCCTGGACTACACAATGAGTTGGCTCAATTCTCACTTGCTTTTGCCATTATTGCTGGTCAAAAAGCAGCTTGCTCTATGAATTCTGGTTGTATGGCTCTCATATGACTTGTTTGTGGGCCATACTATGGTTATTAATATTATTTTAAATTATCTTTTCAGGTTCCCCAACCACACAAATTAAAAATTTTGGTTGACTACAGTGTATGTGTTGTTCCTACTTGGGGTACCCCTATGGATAATTTGTCAGGTATTTGTTTCTTTAAAATACAGGTAGCAGGTAAAAAGTTTGGACCATTCTGCCTCTCTAATCTGCCATTTTGTTAGTGAAAGACACTCAATATGAAATGGTACTACTGTAGTTTGGGGTTTTACAAGGCAATAATATAGTACAGAACACTCAATTATAAGATAATTTTATAATAGTTACCCAAAGAATTATACACAAATAGTACAGGAAATTTGTCCACATACTAAAAGCTAAAGAATCCAACTAAGGGTCTAGATTCCATGGTAATATCATGCATGAGTCCAGCTGAAAACCTAGAGCTCATAACAATGCCTCCCATGAATCCAACTAGAAGCCTAGGGCCCATGACATGTCTCTTGTCTGTTTCATCGACCTGTGCTGGAAAGACCCAAAGGTTAGCAGTGGAAGCTAGAAAGTCTGTGCCTATGGGGCAAAAGATTTGTCCCAGCAGGCTGAGGGATCTGAACTAGAGCCAGGAAGTGACACTTACAGTAAGAACTTAAGCTCCTCTGAAAAGCACCACAGCCATCCTCAGCAACAGTGAGGTCCCAAGATCTTCTGGTGATGAGGATTGCAGAAGTTCCATCAGGAAAGCCAATGTGACAAGCTTTTCCGGGAGAATGAGCTATGCACATCTTCCTCCCACAGCCAGGAAGCAATACTCAAGGTGAGGACCAGAGATCCTCCAAAGTGAACCTTAGCCATTGTCTGTGACAACAAGGTCCTGAGCTCCTTTCATGATGAGAACAGCCAAGTTTGTCAGGAAGGCCAGTATGAAAAGCTCCTCCAAGAAAACCAATAGCATCCAACAGCTTCTCTTTTTCCTCAGTTCTGCCTCTCATGCCACTGGCAACAGTCCTCAGGTGGGCCTCCCACACCCAGCACCATGCTAGTTTAGTTGAGCTGGGTGTTTCAAGTTGACCACTTGCCACCAATCCACCACAGCATTAGTCATATTTTAATCCTAGCTATCCCTTTCTCTTACTAATAGGCCAGACACTCTTTGATATGCTTAAATGAGTATTTCCCCGTTAGTCCTCACAAGTGCCTGTGAGGCAGGTAGTACTGTTATTTTTGCTTTACAGATGAGGGGACTGGAGTGGAGAGGAGTTAAGAGACTAACTCCAGCCACACAGCTGCAACCCAACACACAGGATGCATCCATGGTCTACATACTTCTGGCCCAGAGAATTGCCTCCCATATGGCTAGACTTGGAGAGCTGGCATCCATTCCAGACTGTTCCTTTTTCTATCTCCACGGGTTTAGGCAAGCCTCTAACCTTTGCTTTGACTTTCTAACCCATAAAAAACAGATAATGGTATCTGCTCTGTTTATCTCACAGGGTTTCTGTCAATATCAAATTGAAGACGTACTCTGTAAAGCATTGCACAACCGGTTGACTTGTTGGACTACAGCGGACTCCCCTTCCAAACCCGCAACACCAAGAAACTCAGCCAGCAGAGTTAGGCAACACTGATCCCTGCAAAGTCCTGTTTGCCTTCATTTAATAGCAGTGGTGAAATGGCTTGAACTCTGGTCACACCTGTCTGTCAGACACAGACATGGTTGACAGAACACAAAGAAGCCAATCGTAAGGGGATTACTGGTGTCCTCCACCCTTCAGAGATGAGAAAGAAAAGAGTTGGGCCTGGGGAGCCAGACTCAGCAATAGGAACCCACATCCCTGGTACTGCTGGCATCCACTCCCATCTTCCTAGGAACCACACTAACCCACCATTCTGGAGATCCCTGGGCATCCTGAGGCCAAGACGGGCTCTGAGTATAACTAGGAGAGCTGCTCACTGAATTCTGTAATGCTTTTGGCCCAAACACCCTCTAAGGAGTGAACGTAACCTTAATGCCTTTTTGGCAGGAATAGGTGGCACTGAGGCTGGCATGGGGGTTCCCAGCTTTTCCACCACCGGGTGGCAGCTGGAGCTGATGCTAGTTCACTCCACCAGCCCTGCTGCCACACCTGGATCAGGGACTTAGGGGAAATGTCTCTTTGTGTATTCTTGGAGCACTCCAGGGAAAAAAGACTGCAAGAGCCATCTCTGCTTACACGAGTAGATGAGACCACAGAACTGGAGGGGCTTTTGTTTCTAATTTTTAAGCGCTAGCTAAGCAAGCACAGGCACTCAGGTTATGCTATTCCAAATAACTATTATTTTATTGTGGAAAAGCAGAATTCACTCCACCTGGATTAAGTAACTAAATCTACTCCCTTGTGGTGTTACCTTGCAGGTCTAAAAAGAGAGCTGTTGACTTTTTAAGGCTGTGGCAAGGGCTGGGGTGGTGTTGGTGGATGTGGGGTGGTGCCTTCTCTTCATTTTCATGAGTAATGCTTTTTCCAGGAGGATATTTTCTGGAAGTTGAATGAAAAAGCACCACCCTTGGTTGCTGGAAGCAGCTTTTGTTCTTCATTGTTCCTTTGGCTTTCTATAGTTGGTCCTTGGGTCTGACCACGTAGCTGTGGGCAGAGGCTGGAGACAGAGGGTCAACAATGATCAAGGAAAGATGTTGGTTTAAAAACTTTAAGATCTCCTTATCTCACAAATCATATGTAAACCCTTTTGGGAACATGATTTTTGTTTCTCTTATTCAGGAGCAAGCTTAGACCTGCCAGGATTTACTTTGTCTTTCTTTGTTTTAACTATGTGGTAAATACTATGTGGTGTGAGAATGTGTGTACCTGTGTGCACACAAGTGTGTCTGTTGTGTAGCTTTATTTTATTTTATTTATGTTATGGCTGGCTTGGCCTGCCCTTGGGGTGGGGCAGACACAGCATGTGATGCTGGGGATCAAACCACAGCCGCTGTGGTGGCCTTAGCTTGCCTAAACAGGCAATTTAGACCACTGAGCTATCTCACTGGCCCTGTTGTGTAATTTTTAACTCCTTTTAAACTTTACTGGCAGCTCAGTTTCTGCAGGAAGAAGGCCCTCCGCATTGTTCTCACCATGAACAAAGGACTCTTCTGCAGATAAACGGTCAGTGTTCCCACTGTCGTCCACACTGGAGGTCTTGTCCCCTCTAAGTGGTCCTGAGTCAACAGCTGACTGACTGGTGGACTTCAGGGAGCGAGGCCTCCTGCCATAATATCTTTCCCCTGCTGAAAGCGTGGTTAACACTGTGCTCAAGGAGAGCAAAGAAGGAATTTGAGAATCTCTGGGACTTATAATGGGCTGTCTCAGAGGATTAAAGCACTTGCAAGCAGGCTCAGGGGCAGGGGGTTCACTCCCTGGGCCTGCAATGCCAGTCCCGCCCTCGGGGCATACAACTGAGACTGGGTATGGTGGCATGCACCTGTAATTCCAGCTCTTAGGAGGCTGTAAACTGGCAGATAACTGTGAGTACAACCTAGTAGTGACACTTTGAACATGCCATAGACCCTTCCGAAATAAATAAATAGTATCTAAGAGCATAATTTTATCAACAGCAAAGTCTAAATATGTTGTCCAGGCAGTCTGTGGCACTGTGTGTAGCAGTAAATTATTTGCTGGCAGCAGAGCCTAAATCTATTTAGCCCCTGCTTCCCCTCCCCCACTTTTTTACAGTACTGGAAATCACTCATGGGTGCTCTATAACTGAATTATTTTCTGTGCCCTTCTTATTTTTTATTTTAAGACCAAATCTAAGTTGCCTAGGTGGGACTTGAACTTGTAATCCTCCTCCCTTCCCAAGTGCTGAGATTGTTGTATGCAGCTGAATTAGATAGAAATATTGTAGGCAGTCAGACAGGGCCAGGCCCTCAAGGAGACAGTATGGAAGGCAAGGAGACTTTACAACTAGGAAGCGACAGACATTCCTGTATAGGCCAGACCTCAAGACAAAAGAGGAGACAAATGCAGCCACATACTTCCCTAGGGATAGGCATCAGGGATTGATGTTCTAAAAATAGGTATCAATCACCTTGTTAGAGCCCAAATGAGTCACTGACCTGGCCCCCAACAAGGAGGGACTCTCCTGTATTCATGCCCACTTGCTACTTGACTCGCTTCCTCATTTGATACTGGATTTAATCAATTTTACCTGAGCAATGGTGCTTGTGATCTCACTGGTGGACCACAGTTCTGCCCCACCTCATGCCCACCTAAGCAAGTTCCCATGTTCTCCATCACCTTAGACCCACCCCACTGCATGGTTTTACTCTTTAAAAGTCAGAAGATTAAAGCACTTGCAAGCAGGCTCAGGGGCAGGGGGTTCACTCCCTGGGCCTGCAATGCCAGTCCCGCCCTCGAGGCATACAACTGAGACTGGGTTCCCAGGGGATCACCCCTCAGGACCCCCCTTCTGTCCCTCTCTCAGACAGAAGCTTTCTTTTCCTCAATAAATATATAATCTGTTCATAACCTCCGTTTGTTCCTAAAATTCATTCTTCAGTTTTAGAGAACATGAACTTGTCCTGGGTATCTTTCAGGTCAGGAGTTTCATTTTTCCTCTATCTCATTTGGAGGTCATCCACTGAGATCGTTTTTCCCCTGTAACAGGATTATAGGCTTATCACCCCACACCTGACTATACAACTCTTTAAAGGTGTTTTGATCTTTATCTCCTCTGACATTTCTTCCATATTTGGTTAGGTTGAGTTATTCTACAGTAGGAAACAATACTTTAATCTTTTTCAGGGAATCTTACATGCCATTACTCATTTATTTTACATGTCCAATAGATGTTAGTATGGGCGTCTTACTCATCATGGGTACTCAGGGCCTTAGGTGAAGGAAATACTGCCAAGCTATTATAATGCTGCCGTCTTCACAGCAGCAGAGGATGAGTGAGCATGGGAAATGTGACTAGCTCTTCAGTGCTTCCACTGGAATTATGCATATTTCTTAATATATTTCATTGGCCAACACAGCCATGTGACCAAGGCTCACTTTAATGCAACAGTAAAGTTGTATTCTAAGAAGAGAAAAACTGTAAGCAGGAGGTGGCAACTGTGATGCCCACTGTACTTTCATTTTTTAAAAAATTATTTTTGTTTTGTTTTCACGTTACTGGGGTTTGAACTCATGAGCTTGCACTTGCCAGGTGGCATTTGTGCCATAAAGTTATCTCCCCAGCCCCGCCCATTGTGCTTTTAAGAGAGCATCCAACCTAGTATGGTTTCAGATCTTGCAACTCTTTATTCATGCTACAAAGTTAGTGCAACAGAACACAAATTCAAATCATTCTGAACATCTTTCACACCCATGTCTTATATATTCAATAAGTTAATTAGGCAGAATGAGGAAAATGAAGCATGTGTGTGGCCTTGGTTCAACCCCTCTACCACAAATAAATAAAGTCCTATTATTGAGAATATATATATAATTTTCAATGACAGAATTGCATTCTTTTATGTGAATTTTATACATAGAAAATAAGTTTACACTGAGAAAGAAATTAGGGAAATAGCCTTTCCCAATAACATCAAGAAAAATAAAATGTTTAAGAACTAACCTAACCACCAAGCTAAGTCAAAGATACTTGATACTCAGAAAGCCAGTGATGATAAGCTCAAGTACCTATGCTATAGAGTAATAGTATCACAAAGCTTTTCTGCTGGAGGGTTAAGAATGTAAGTTAACAGACCAAAAATTGGAGAAAAAGAAGGGCTATAAGGATAGCCAATATTTTGGCCCTAGCCCTTCAAGGTCAATAAAGACCCAGGATATAAGAGAACCGGTGCTATAATATCCTATAACTCAGAGGTGTCCCAAATTTTCTGGTCAAGGAGATTATGGGACCTCAGAGGAAAGGGATGAATGAATTGTGGTGCATCTAAGGAGAGTCACCCAGAGAAAAACATTTTCTCAGGCTTTCACAGAAAGCAAAATGGCCAAGCAATGGCCGTGATTCGTCCCAAAGGCTGACACTAACAACAGTTCTACAAAGTACTGTCTATGGTCCCAAACTTAATCCTGAGGGGATTTGACCCTGGAAGATACAAAAAAAAGAATGTTTTGTTATACAGGTCTTGCTTCGACTTGCCCTTGACCACCCAGCAAGAAAAAAAAATTGCTTAATTACAATGCATGACATGCAGAGCTAGATTAGTGAGATGAGCTATAGGAGACTTAGATTCAATAGCCTCCAACATCACAAGCTTCACTGGTGGCCCACTACAATTGCAGAACATTTGACTGTGTATGTATCTGCTTCCTCTTAGTCCAAAGAGGAATATATTCTTTTCCTTTTTTTTTCTTTTTTTTCTAAGCAACATCAATAGGGAGGTGAGTCATGCCCACACACTGTACTCTGTAGAACGATTGTGAGGACAATATGCAATATGTCAACTTTCAAAGAAAAGAAAGGGGAAAAGAAAAAGGGGGAAGAAAAAGTAATGCTGATTTAGAAGGGTAAATGTGTAATTGTTTGATCAATCTTATATACCTATATGTATTAATCTAAACTGATCTGATGATGCAAATATGTAATATAACCATTGTTAAATTTAAACAATAAAAAATATTTAAAAAAGAATTAACCTAACCAGGGAAGTATAAAATCTCTACAGTGAAAACTGTAGTACTCTGAAAAAGGACATCAATAAAAAATGGGAAAATATTTACTGTTCCAGGATGGGCAGAACTAATATAATGAAAATAGCTATATTTCCAAAATTGTTATATAGACTGAATACAACCCCAAGCAAAATACCACACAGAACTGGACAATACAATGCTAAAATTCGTATGGAACCAGAAGAGACTTAGAATAGCAAAAGCAATTCAGGGCCACAAGGACAAGGTAGGAGACATCACAATCCCAGATCTGAAGTTATACTATGAAGCTATGGTGATAAAAAGCAGCATAGCATTGGCAACAAAACAAACCAAAGCAAAATAAATGAGCAAAACAAAACAAAATCAGACTTGAGGGTCGGTGGGACAGAATTGAAGATGCAGAAACAGCTCCAGGCACATTCAGCTGCCTTAACCTTTGATAAACCATTTTCGCTGGAGTAAGGACAGTCTCTTCAACAAATGATGCCAGGCATCTGGTTTTCCATATCCTGACCTATATCTCTTACCATGCCCTAATAGTAAAGTAGACTAAACATCTAAATATTAAAATAGAAACAATCTGTTGGAAGGTAGAATAGGTAAAATATTGGGGGCCATAGGTGTAGGCAAAGGCAATATGAAAAAAAAAAAACCCTTATACAGGAAATAATACAAATGGGGTCACATCAGATTAAAAAGCTTCTGCAAGGTGATAGAAACTAGCACTAGAGTTAAGAGACAGTCTTCAGATGGAGAGACACTCCTGTCAGTTTTTCTTCAGACAGAGGAGGGCCAATATCCAGGAAATCAAGAAATTAGGTCCCGCTCCCCCACAAATATAGACTCAGGTCAAAAAAGGGCATCTGAAGTGAATAGACACTTGTAAGATGGAGTATAAATGCAAATAAATACATGAAAAATGTTCTCAACACAACTAATCATTTGAGAAATGCAAATTAAAACAATGCTGAGATTCCTTCTTATTCTAGAAAGAATGACTATCACCAAAGAATCAACCAATAGCAAATGATGGTGAGTCTACAGAGAAAGAAGGAAGCCTTCTCCATTGTGGAGTATAAATTGGTATGACCACTAAGGAGAGTGGGACAAAGATTTCTCAAAAAACTAATAGTAGAAGTTCATTTGACTTTGCTCTTTCCCTTCTGAAAGCTACCACACCACTGGGATGTGTGCATACTCCTGTTTACAGCAGCACAATTTATACTAGCTAAACCCTGGAAACAGCCCAAGTGCCTATCAACATATAACTGTATAAAGAAAAGGTGGTACTTATATGTAATAGAATACTCCTCTGCCATAAGGATAAATTCAAGACATTTTTAGGTAAACGGATGCATCATGAGGCCATAATCTTAAGTAAAATAAATTAGCCATGCAAATTTAAATATCACATTGTTTAACTATCACATTGTTTCCAGAAGTATAAATGAGGAGCAAAATGGAAAATAGATATTAGGGAGTAGGAAGAATTGGTCAAATCAGAAGGGACATGAGAGAGAAGGGAGGGAAGGAAGTGCAAAGGGATTTAATGGAAGAAAGAATTGAAATAAATAATGAAAATGGAGCTTCTAAAAATCTAAAAGTCGTATCTAATGGGGATTTGGTAGGGAGAAGGCTCTGTGTGGGCCCTGCATGGGAGCTTTATGAAAACACAAAAGGGAGCAATGGATGGGAGAGAGGACCTTTCCTTACCAGACACCAGAAGTGATTTAAGGGCTGAAGGATAATGTGAAAAGAGGTATGAATTTAGAAGAATTTCTTAAACGAGGGAGAGAGATTTTAGAGTGAGATTAGATTGGAGGAGAGTCTACCTATGCAGGGAGTTTGAGGAAGAGCACTGTGGGGTTTAGCTTAACTGTGTCAATTTGCTTGATATGAGAGCTGCTAAGGGGATTGTCAGAGCACACTTCGGTTATGTCTGGGTCGGACACCCAGGCATCACCCTGGGTACTTATCTGCTTCCTTGTCCCTCCTCTCTGTACTGTTTCTCTGCTGTGCTTCCTGCCCAGTGGAAACATCTTTGCCCTAGCATGCCCTCCCACCATGCTGCTCCTGCCCTCTGAAACCATGAGTCAATTTAGACCTCTCCTAGTGTAAAACATGCGTGTCAAGGACTGTGCCTCTGTGGTGAGGAAGATGACTAATGGGGAGAGCTGCTGCCCGAGAAGCGGGGCTGCTGCCGTAGCCATATCTGACCATGTTGTTCAAAGATTTTGGAAGCATTTTGGAGAAGGACTTTGAAAAGGTTTGGTGCTATGACCCAGAGAACCCCTAGAATGTTATGAGGCCAGAATGCTGGTAGGAATTAGACAGTAAAGGCCAGATGTTGGAGGTTTCAGATGATAATCAGGGCTTTGTTGAAAACTGGACTATAGGACATATGTGTTACACTTTGGCAAAAATTTGTCTAAATTATGCTATGCCTTGAGGCTTTTCATGGGAATGAGCTTAAGGATGTGGACTAATTAATCTGGTGGGAAAAATTTCAAGACAGCCCCACATTCAGCCTGTGGTATGCATACTGCTGGCTGTTTTTAGACAGATTTATAGTGAAAATTCTGGACAAAACATCCAGGACAAAAATTTGAAAACTTAAATTTTCACTCAAAAGGAATCATATGTTAAATTGGGGCCAAAATATGTATGGTTGCTGAAGAGGCTGGTGTTACTAAAAAGAAACCAAGTGGTTTGTACAGGGACAAGAAGAAAGAGGCATTCTTCAGTTGATGGAAATTTGGGTTGTTTCCAGGATTTAACTGCTACAAATTGTGCTGCTATAAACATGGGTGTACATATATTGCCATGGTGTGATGATTTTAACTTTTCTGGTAAGATACCCAGAAGGGGAGTAGCTGGAATGGGATCTCTAATTGTAGTTTTTTGAGGAATCTCCACACACTGTTTTCCACAGTGGTCATACCAGTCTACACTCAAAACAAAATAAAATAGAGTAAAACAAAATAAGCTTTGAGGGTACCTCAGAAATCAGTAACATATCACCTATCACAGGCTCAAAAATACAAAAGTGTAAAGCTTTAACTCACGTAGGAAGTCACCCTGAGACTTCTACTCAAAAAGTCCCTCATAGATAATTAGTTCTTTAGGATTCCTTTCACTATGTGCAGCCATACAGGTGCTCCACACAAGGCTGATGCTATAATTACAGTCCAAGAAGGCCTGGCTACTGTTTAAATTTATAGCAGACTTTGGGCTTGTAAATCAATCCTCACATGATGCATTAGCCTGCAGAATGTAAGAGTTGTGAGGTTGGCTTAAACCCAGAGGTCAGGCAATATGTCCCTGAGAGGGAAGTGTGCAAAGCTGTTGGAATGACATCAAAGTTGCAGTGGAGACTCCAGGAAGTGAAGCATGCCGGGGATGTGGAACATCTGCTTCAGCCAGGCTGCTGGCTGAGTGACGTTAGCACAAAAGAGAGGCTGTGTGGGCTACAACCAGCAAGGCCAGAGTGGTGGGACTGCCCAAGTTCCCTGGAACTCATGTGCTACTACCATTGCTCCAGATGCCATATATGGAGCTACAGGACTTAGTTGTTTCTTTTGCTGGGTTTCAGTCTCGTTTTAAATTCTTTTCTATCCTCTTATTTCTCCTTTTTGGAATGGGGATGTTTATCCTATGCCATTTTACCTGAGATTATGTGAATTATTTTTTTTTAGAGTTACATAGCAAAGAATTTGCCTTGAATCTCAGAAGAGATTTAATTTGAATTTTTGAAAGACAGTGGAAATATCTATATTCATACTACCCTGCAAGTACCTGATAGCATCTGAAAAATGGTGTGACTGGTGAAGCAATTACTGTAGTCTCAGATGTACAAAGGATAGTTGTGGCATATTAGGTATAAGTACTAGGTATTGTATTTAGCTGGAGATTAACTGTAGATTAAGGAGATGAATTGGTTGTCAAATTAACAAGGGTAGAATGTGGTGGCTGGAGCTAATTGCGCCGACTTGATTAATTTGGGAGCTGCTATGGGGAGCTGCTTATGTGGGCATGTCTGAGTTGGGCACATAGATGTGGCTTTGGGTACTATATCTGGCCTGGGCCGCTTTTGATCCCTTGTTATTCCCTTGGTTTGCTTCTCATCCTCCATGACCTAAGTATCTTTGCTCTGGCAACCTCTCTCAGAGTAATGTTTCTTTTTGTACATTTAAATTTGTTTTGTTTTGAGGTAGGTTCTGGCTATACAGGTCAGGCTGGTCTCAAGCTTACTGTGTAGCCCAGGCTGGCCTGGAAGTCACAGTGACCTTCCTGCGTTGACCTCTCGCGTGCTGAGATTACAGTTGTGCATCCCCACCCCTGGCCTGCTATGATGCTTCTGCCTTGGAGACAGCCACCCATGGACAGAAACCCCTAAAGCCGTTAGCCAAGTTCAACCTCTCCTTTTTAAGTTGCACTGTTGCGTATTGGCTCAGTGTGGGAAAGCTGATGCACACAAGAGCAAAGCCTTCACATCCTCTTGTGCTTCCCCCCAGCCTGCCCATGTGGCCATCACCAGATAACTAGAGACTTTATTACACTGGCATGGTTGATTGAACTGAAATAGGAACCACCGTGATGGGAGAGAAGGTTGAGAGGACAAAATAAAATGCTGGGTGTGATAAACTATTAGCCTTTGCAAATAGCATGTTTCAACAGACCCCATTACAAGATCCTTATAAAACCACAAGAGCAAAATGTTTGCAGGAATTGAGAACTTGTTATTAAGAAAAAAAAAAAAAAAGCCCTAAATCAATCCTCTAGCTTTGCTTGCCTTTAGTCAACTTAAAATTGCTAATTTTGGAGGCCACACAAGTACACAGTATGTCATTAACTTCCCACTAGCCTTGCTGTAGGGAGCACATCTGACACCTGGGCTGTGATAATTATTGCCTGGGTTACCTGGCAGGGAGCTGAGCAAGCTGGCCCTTCTTTGAGTGCACAGATGTCTCCTGGGTGACTAAAATGGGGAAAACGGCTTGGCGTCTCTGCCTTCACATTGCGTCTGTCCCCTTTGCTGTCTTAACCCTCCTGTCAGATTCCACTCAGCTCTGCAGAGGCATGTTGATTGTCTAGGAAGAGCTTTGTCCAAGACTTTGGTACAGGTCTAATTTGGCTGATACCTGTTTCTGAGGACCTACTCTAGAGTGCATGCTTAGGTGCTCAAACACTACGAGTCCTTCAGCCCTGTCTAATGGCCAGGGCATTTATGTAACATGAGGTTGCCAGCTGCAGGAGTTACCCAGCAGTTCCTGAACAAAGCTGACCACCTGTTGGCCCCCAACTGCAAGATCAAGGTGTTTCATACAGGATGATGACACCAGACAAAGATTCAATGGCTTCTGCCTGGTGGTTCAAGTCTGTCACATAACAAATTTGTGTGTGCGTGTGTGTGTGTGCTTGTGTGTGTGTGTGTGTGTGTGTGTGTGTGTGTGTGTGCATGTGACTGGGGTTCAAACTCATGACCTTGCACTTGCCAGGCAGGCACTTGTGCCATGGAGCTATCTCCCTGGCCCCAACAAAATATTTTTTTGAAACTGTCACTGAACATTGTTGAATTTTGGCCTACTCCAGCAAATTGATAAAACCTGCTGCTCCCTATGTTCTAAAAGCAGCAGGTTGGTCACTGTCTAAATCAATTGCTTTCTAAACCAAAGCCTCTATTTTGGGTGAAGAATCCCCTGCTCAATAAAACTTTGCCTGTGCAGGAGTGTATGTGCTTCCAGCACTTGGTGCAGTCTCACTTCTACCATCTTTGTGTCAAAAAATCTACTTTACTGCGTAAGGACCTTTGGCACTTATGAACAGCTTCACCCTCTGCCTTTTTCTCTCCCTAGGGACAGGAGTGTGAGAGGTTGGGGTTGGATGGGGCTGAAAATTCCAACCTTCCAATGATATGTTTGGTTTCCCCAGCAAGCACCTCAGAGCCACTAATTATTTCATTAGTATAAAATGTATTTCACTGGAGGAAAGATAGCCTCCTTAGTAAGTGGTATATGGAAAAGAGACTACCCACATGCAGAGGATTGGATCTAGAACTAATTTTCTTTACCGTGTAATAAGTCAAAATAGACTAAAGAACTAAAGTTAAAGCAGATTTTTTTTTTTTTTTTTTTAGAATCAGAGATTGAACTCAGGCCCTTGCGCTTGCCAGGCAAGCACTTATTCTACTGAGCTATCTCCCAGCCCAGAAATACTTCATCTTTTGGAAGAGAAAATAAACAAAACTTTTCAAGTCACGGGTATAGGCAAGTACTTTCTGAATAGTACTCTAGTTGGAGAGAAAACATTACTGAGAATCAACAAATGGGATCATAACAATTTAAAAATATTCTTCATTGCAAAAGAGACTACCAATGGAGTGAAAAGAGAGCCTGCAAAATGGGAACTTTTTTTTGCCTGCTATTACTCAGACAGAGGATGTGTATTTAAAATACACAATGAACTAAAAAAAAAAAAAAAAACTAGCCTCACAACATAAAAGTCCCACCAAAAAATGGGCAAGTGAAATGAGCAGATCCTTTGCAGAAGTACAAATGGCCAATAAATACATGAGGAAATGTTCAACATAGCTGAGCAAGCAAAACCTGTAAATCAAAACAACACTGAAAAATCTGTCTTACTTCAGAAAGAATGGCCACTATCGAGAAATTAAACAATAACCCATTCTGAAGGGGCGGGAAGGGTATCCTTCTACATCGTTGGTGGGTATGTGTAGTTGTATAATCACCCATGGACATCAGTGTGAAGATTACTTAAGAACTGAAATTAGGGGCCAGGGAGATAGCTCAGTAGAATAAACGCCTGCTTGGCAAGAGCAAGGTCTTGAGTTCAATCACCGGTACTGAAAAAAAAAAAAAAAAAAAAAATTAAAAGTTGACCCAAATGCTTACCTAGGTATCTTCCCAAAAGACTTAAAGTCTAACCATGAGGTATATAAAGTAGAGTCATATTAATATGCCGAGCTACAAAAGGCTAAAGTCAATAGCTCTGACATTGCCAGTTCTGCTGATAGCTCACTACTTTTGTGGACTATTGGACTCTATATACAGCTATTTCCTCTTAGTTCATTGAGAAGAGGGACTTGTACTGATAGCGTCTCTGAACAACCACTATGAAGATAACAATATGCAATGTATTAATTATTGTAACTTTCCTACTAACATTTAAAAAACTTATTGTTATTTCTTTCCCATTAAAAATAATAAAATTAAATATATATATATATATATATATATATATATATATATATATATATCAGAGATTCTTTGGTAAAACAAAAAAAAAGACTTAAAGATATCAAGATGTCATTATTGCAGCGATACACACATATCTCTGTTTATGGCAGCATAATTCATAACAGCTAAATCTTGGAGGCAGGCTCTGTGTCCATCAACAGCTCTGAAGTTTGGCCTCATAGGGGATAGAACCCTGCGATGAAAACCAGAAGACCTGCACCCTTGTCATCTATGTATGTGGCCTAGGGAAACGTTGCTTGACTTTACTGATTCTCAGTTTTGTAATTTGCAAAGGAAAGGATAATAGTATCTGTCCTCGTCTCAGAAGGCTACAGTGAGAGTATCAAAGGAGAAAGTGCACCAGAACCGTTTTGCATATCTGAACGTGCTGTAGTAATGTAAAGCTAATTGTCGTGTTTATTCCTTACCCTCAAAATGTCTGTGAAAATCTATCACTTATTACTCCTATGACAGAGGAAAGCAGTTTCCCAGCCAAAGAGAGATTTCAATATCTGTTTAAGAATTAAGATTGAAAGCAATTCACTAGAAGAAAAATGATGATGTATGTAACTCTGCCACCGTTTGGCTTTCAGGAAATTCTAATTAATGTGTTCATCATCTCCCTCCTGCAGGGCATTTTCATCAATCAGGAAGTGAAGGTTAAAGAATAAACTTTTATTGCATCATCCAGGAGTGAAGAAGGAACTCTATTCCATGGAATTTTTAGTCCTTTTACTTTATAGGCCTGGAAGACTGTGGAGGGGTTGAGAGGGATGAGATTTATTTCCCAAATGTGAAATTCAACCTCTGCAGAGAGGAAGGCAGGACAGAGGCAGCATGAGATTGTCAGGTTGAAACACCTGAAGGTGAGGGAGAGCATGCCAAAAAAGCTGGCCCTGGGTGAGAAGGTTTGTCTTCAGAGAAGCTAGTAAGGGCATCTCCTTATCTTTCCTGTTTCCCTCCCATCTTTCCTCCATAACCACTGCTTCCCTCTAGCCAAGGGATTCTTATCCTCAATGCTAGGAGATCTTGGGCCAAATTATTCTTTGCAGCGGGAGTCAGTCTGCACAACAGGGTCCGGCATCAACCCTAGACCACTTCACAGATGTCAGTGGCAGTCTCCCTGCCATATCCCATTATGACAACTAAAACTGTTCCCAGATGTGGTACACTATCTCCTAGGGACACAATCACCCATCAAGTCCCCCTGCTGGCATCTTTTCTCTCTTTGCTTGGAGCCCTAAGCATTTGCCATGTGGATGACACTTGGCCAGGTCACTCATGCACTTGTATAGATGCCTTGCAACGTGCAATGTACACAGCAGTCACCGTGGATGGACTCAGTGTCATTGAGAAGGTCTTGACTTTTTTTCTTTCTAGCAACAGTTGTTGCTGCTTCTGGTTTTGGACTATACTGCAAAAGCAAGGCCCCTCGGCTTGGGTCTGTACCCTCCATGGGAAGTTCATTCTACACATGCAGCAGCTGAAGCCAGACAGCTGCTAAGTGGCCCACTGCCTCCAAAGCCTGTGCTCATTACCAGCAACCTCAGTTGACACCGAGCCAGTGTCCTTGGGTTCTTTCCTTGCCATCCAGTCTCAGGTAATGGAGCAATGAGTGGCTCGTCTGAGGCTTGGACACACATGGGCCTGGGCTTTCTATGTTCCATTTTCTGTTCTTAATGTGAGCTACTTCTGACCTGGGTGGGTATCCTGGGGCCCTGCTTGAGCCTCTGTTCCAGCCTGCCCTGGGACCAGCTCATTTTGCTTGTCCTTCTGCTCATCTATAGGCAGTTGGCTGGAACTGCAGTTGCCCTGGGGCTCCCTTTCACCTCAGCTTCCTGCCCAATCTGTCTAGACTTTTCCCCTTCCCCTCACCAATTGCCTCATATTATTTCTTAGTCTTAGTTCTGTCTTGGCACTGCATCTTGAGTCTTCTTCCCATAATGGGTAGGGAATTTGAAGAATGCCTTAAATTTGGAAGTGGGGAAGAGTGGGACAGGTCCCTACCAAGGCCCACTAGAAACAGAGGACTCACACGGATGGCTATGACAGCAAAGCAGTTGCTGGTGGGGATTGTGCCAAGTGTCAGTGTGCTGTGAAGGGAAGGGGCCTTGTGCTGGTGAGCTAGGCAGGCCTGCTGAGGGTCTCATCCTGTGTCCCCTGGTCCTTTTTCAGAGATGGGGCAGTTTATCCTGCCTATCCCATCCCATCCCTGTTGCCATTTCTCTTGCCTGGATCTAAGCTTAGAGACAGTCAGATTGTTCAGGAAGATAATTTAGAGCAGAACATGGCAAACTCTGTAAAGGGCCAGGGAAGGGGTTAAGATTTTTAGGCTTTTTAGGCCCAGTTGCAGCTGCCTGTCTCTGCCCTTATAGCACAAAAGTAGCCAGAGATGATGTGTAAACAAACATGGCTTTGTCTCAATAAAACTTTATTGATAGACACTGACATATGAATTTCACCATTCCTTCCCTTCCTCCCTCCCTCCCTCCCTCCCTCTTTCCTTCCTTCCTTCCTTCCTTTCTTCCTTCCCTTTCCTCTTCACTTTCCCTTCTTTTTCTTTTTGTGAGCCAAGGTCTTGCCTTCTGGTGCAGGCCATCTTGACCTACAACTCTCCTGTTTCAGATTTCTGAGCATTGGGGTTATAGATGTGCCCCACCATGGCCACCAAAGTTTACATGTTTTCATGTGTTACAAATTATGATTCTTTTTCCCCCTCCCTATTCATTTAAATAATGTAAGAACCCTTCTCAGTTCCCAGGGGCAAGCTCCCTGTAGGTTGGCCATAGCAGAATGGACCTGGTCTGGGGTCTGCAGGTTACCAACCCTGATCTAGAGTCCTGTGCTTCCTAGGGATGTCATCAAATAGGTATGGAAACTGCTGAGTGAGATAAAACCAGTCTCTTCCAAACTAAAGACTGCTTCTCAGTCTTGAATACCCTGGAAGGCATGATGCATTCCAGGGTCTGGCACACAGCAGCCACATGACACTCCTCTCATGGACCTTGAGGAGGCCCTTGGCTCTGACTGGCAGGGCAAGAAGCCCTCCAGACCATGTTCTGTGGGACATGCCTGAGGACACTGCTCTGGATGATGCCCTTCTATAGATGAGGACCCTAAGCCTGAGCACTGTGCTAGCTAGAGACACGGTTGCCTGTCCTGACTGCCGTGGGGCTCCTACATAACACAGGGCCCAGTCAGCCCAGCATGAGGGACAGTGGACTTCTGGACTTCTGATTTTTCACACACACACTTCCCTATTCTAACCTATTGGCCAGGTATGGTGATGCATTCTTGTCATCTCAGCTCTTGAGAAGCTGAGGTAGGAGGATAGTGTGAGTTTGAGGGCAGCCTGGGCTACACAGTGATTTGGCTCAGTGATTGTAGCCAGGAGCCCACCAGGGGCTGCAGTCAGGAAACACTGCAAACATTCCTGTCACTGAGGGAGTCGAGAAGAAGTACTTAAGACTGAATCTGAGACCCGGGGCTACTATCTCACAACAAATAGGCATTATGTCAAGGTGTTTTGATAGCAGGAGACATGTATGCTCAGCAGAACAATAATGTTGTTTACATGCAGATTTTACTGCAGCACCCTTGAGAGTCGCTTTTGTATTTGTGCTTTACACCTGTCCTCTGGGGAAGGTAAGACAGACTTTGGGGCATACCAAAGATGGAATGTGGGGAACACTGAACTGCATTTCAAGCCCCTTTAAATTTCTTCTTTTTTTGTTGTTTTTATTTTGAGACACTAAGGGTGTCACTAAGTTGGCTAGACTGGATTTAAACTTACAATCCTCCTGTTCTAGCCTTAAAGTATCTGGGCTTCAGTTTTATTTTGGATTTAAATTTTATAAATGTAGAAACCACCTTTCAAGGAAGCTGAGAGACTTGGCCCAATCACCAAGGCAGTGTCAGAGCCTGACCTCAGATGCAGGTCTTGCCTCACCCCAGGGACTTACTTCTTTCTGCCCTGCACAAGGTCTGAAAGTGAAGGGTGACTAGTCAGTAAAGCAATTTTCTGGGGAAGCATGACCAATTTCCCTTTCTCCACCTCTCTCTTTTCCTCAGCCCCTCCCACAGCCCCCTTATATACCAACCTCCCAGATGCCTGTCTGCCTGTGCAACTTTTTCTCAGCACCAGCTCCACAGCTGGGCAGGTCCACTCAAAACCAGTGTGTAGTGAGGGGCTGCTCTGCTTTCCCCTTCTGAAGGAAGGAACAAGCTCCCTGAAGATAGCCAGACAGTGAGTCACCTGCAGGACCTGAGGTGAGTGGTGAGGGGTTTTTGTGGCCTTCAGATTGTGTCTTACTTGGGGACTGGGGCAGAAGTCAACATTCTGAGTGTTGGGCTGTGCTGAGATAGCTCAGTGGACTAAGTGTCTGTTTTGGCAAGCACAGGGAGCAGGGTTCGATCCCTAGTCCAGCATGCTGTGCCAGCCCTGCCCCTGGGATGCACCGAGCTGGTGATAGAGCCAGAGCATGGGGATGCACACGTGTAATCTGAGCACTGGGGAGGCTGAAAACAGGAGGATCACTACGAGTCCCAACTGTGTAGTGAGACCCTACATCAAAAACACTAACGAAAAAAAAAAAATTCTGAGTGTTCACATAAGGACAAGACTGCACTGGAAGAGCTACTTTCTCCTGTTTATCCCCAAGGAGATTCTAGGCTGGAAGACGAAGGCCAGGATTATGAGGTCCAGGGATGAACTTTCAGGAGAGGCCACAAAGCCTACAGAGTTGGAAAGCCTATAGACTATGGAAGTGTGCTGGTGCCGTGCTGGAGCACAATGGACCGAAGACACTGGCCCAGGAACCCCTTCTTTATCCTGGCAGTGGCTGTCTCCAAAGCCTGAGTTCCTGTGGTGTTTCTGTTCAGAGTAGGGCAGATGACAGTTGCTGCTGGTATGAGAACAGCTCCTGGAGCAAGAAGTCCTTCTGTAGCTGTGGAGGGACAAAATGAAAACCGGGGGGGGAGAAGGGGAGGGGAGCAAACATGAAGGAAGAAAAGTGAGGGCAAAGAAGGCCCTGGAAAGACATGCTCTGCATACATTTGTGAAACCTAGGAAATGGTGCTGAGTCCCTCTGCTGGGAGCACCTCCATGCCCTCAATCTCGACGGATCCTTCAGAGAAGGTTTCAAAGGTGATTCACCTGGAGCTCTGACTCCTCTCTCTGGTTCAGTTACTCAAAAAGTCAATTCCTAGAGCTGAGTGGGGCTATCAGCTGAGGTGGCAGAGTGAGTGTATGACCCAGCCCTGCCTCTGTGCCCATCCCTGTGGGCCAGCATGAACCTCTCAGCTTCCCTATGATGAGGAATCAGACAGGGCTGGTCAGCTCTGGAGAGGAGACATGGACCTGCCTACATGTACCTAGTGACTTCTGACAGAGCTTATGTGTAGGGATGCTCTCTCTCCTGTGGTTGGGCTTGCCTGGATGTGTTCTTTGGCACCCAAGAACCCCCATTTGTCTCTCTTCCTCATTATATTCTGGCAAGCAGGTTGGAAATGAGAGAGAACTGTAACAGAGAAGGAAGTACGCTGAAGGTGTGTGTGGAGGTGGCTGGGCATATTGGTGAGGGTGGGCTAGTGGGTATAAGAGGGCAGGAAAGATCTTTGCCTACCCCAATGCACCCAGCAAGGCCACAGGATTGCGAAGATCTAGCCTCCCACCCCCCCTACACATGTTAGTGCATTTTTGTTGCCCCAATAGAATATCTGAGACTATGTAATTCATGAAGAGGAGGTGCTTATGGACTCACGTTGCTGAAGGCTGGCAAGTTCAAGTTTGGGCGACTACACTTGCTGATGCCCTTGTTGGGGGAGGCTACAGAGTCCCATCATGAAGAAGGGCACACCATAGTGAAAGGGATGCTGTATGACAGAGCCAAACTGGTTTTTATGGCAGATCTGCTTGCAAAATAACCCCTGAATCAATCCATCTCTCCATGAATTGGTTAATCCATTCCTGGGGACTCTTTAAAGTCCCGCATGGTCCCACCTCTCAGTGTGTTGCACTAGGGGTCAGACGTCCATCCATGTGAGACAGCTGGAGACAGTGAGCATGGTGCCATCCAAGTCAGTGGAGCAGAGCTTTACTCTGGGGTGCACCACTGCTGCTCAGTTGCCCCCCTTTCTCTCAGCCCTTCCTTTGCTGCAGATGGGCTCTTGGCTCCAGTCCTTCCCTTGCCTCACTCTGATCCTGCTTCTCTGGAGCTGCCTGCCAGGGCTCCAGGGCCACGAGTTTCGCTTTGGACCCTGCCAAGTAGAGGGAGTCGCTCTCCCAAGACTGTGGGAGGCCTTCCAGACCATGAAGGACACTGTGGTGAGTGGAGCGTGGATCTGCACCTAGGCCTGGTGGGGTCCCTGGAGGGTAGGGGAGTGCTGGGTTTTATGTTTAGGAAGACTTCCAACTTGCCTATAGTCTCCTATGGAAGAACCCTGGGAGGTCAAGCTACACAGGAGGCAGCTGAGGCTCAGCAAGATACTGTGAGCCCCTAGGGAAATGAGCAGCTCAAGGGAAATGAAGGAAGCTGGATCTAGCCAGACTTCATCCTGAATAGACTGGGCTCCATGTTTTTCCAAAGACCAGTAGGTGTGGTTGAGTACAGAGGGAGCTCCCAGGCACAGCTCCCCCACTACTGCCAGCTACTCCCCACCTTCACCAGGAACGATGCAGGCAGGCAAGCCTGGCCCTTTGGGTTTAGGTCTCTCCCACCTCAAATGACCAAGGGAATCAAACAGATCCTCATCACACCAGTGTTCTGGCTCTAAGAACTGTGTCTGGGATTCTGTCTACCACCGGGAAGCTGGGGATCAACCTTGCGGTTTTCTGTACATGGAACCTGTGCCCACTTGCCTGAGGCCAGCTCCACGTGGCCCTTTTGTGGCTCCTCCTTTGGTCTCTGTGGCCCGTGAGGTTTCACAGATTGGGGGACTGGGGAGGCAGCCCCCATTTGCAGGACTGGCTTCTCTGTGGACACCTCACCCAAAGACATCTTTACTCTCTGTCCCCAAAGCAAGCTCAGGATAACATCACGAGTGTCCGGCTGCTACGGCAAGAAGTCCTACAGAACGTCTCGGTAATCAGATGGGGGAAGGGCCACCCCTCCTGCTGTGGGGCGATGGAAACCTCTTCTACCCTGGGGCTGGCCCTATGCATGACAGAGCTGAGTATGAACCAGGAGAGTTTTGTCTGGGCTTATGGGGAGAAATGAGGAGTGAGACTTATAAACATCTTTTTCTACTGAGCCAGAGCTTTGCCATCTAGCTGTGGTGTTCTTTATTTATATAACACGACGTAGCTCCTGGGATGATCCCTGCCTTTGCCCATCCTTGTCTCTCAGCCATTACTGTCTTCTCGTTTCTCTCTGAGTCAGTCCGTGAACACAAAGGCATTGAGCTCAGGTTCCCCAAGACGCACCTAGCTCGAGGAACCAAGGGTATGCAGTGCAACCCCAGGGCTCAGGGAATGTTAATGTTTTCGTTTCTCCTCTTTCCGGCCATTTTCCTGTCTATTCTCAACCACAAAGTCCAGGCTTAGGGCTTTCAGCGTCTTTCACCTCCTCATCCTGGAGGGGCTGTGGGGGATAGAGGAAAAGGCCTAGGGCTCAGCTGGGGAGCCAGATCCCGGACTCTCCTGGGCCTGCTGTGGATGCTGTGTGACCTTGGGCAAGGCGTCTCTCCTCAGGGTAGGGGGCCCTCCTGCGTAGCAGCAGCTGCTCTCTGAGGCTCCTTCCAACCTCAAGCTCATCCTGGCCTCCTGAAAGCCGGGCTCCTCTGTCCACCTGCCTGGGGGAGCATGTGGGTTGCTCTGAGTGAGCACTGTCCCCAGCTGTCTCTAGCGATCCTGCCTTTCGTCCAGGGTGCCGAGAGCTGTTACCTCACCCATGACCTGCTGAAGTTCTACTTGAACACTGTTTTTAAAAACTACCACCGCAAAATTGCTGAACTCAAGATGCTGCCCTCCCTGTCTTCCCTGGCCAACAACTTTCTTTTCATCGTGTCAAAACTTCAAGCCAGTGTGAGCAGAAGAAAGCCAGGACCAGGAGCCTGGGAAATGGTGTGTTTGGGAGCACTGCCCTCCTCTTAGGCCATGCTAGCTCTTATTCCACAAGAGGGAACTGTGGGTGTCACTGACATGTGTCCTGGGTGCAGGTCTAAGTTTGTTGGCTTTTCACCAGCTGGGTGCCAATTTGCAAGGTGCCCAGCCTCTCTGGGCTCCAGTTTTATCACCTGGAGAATGGAAGTGACACTGTTACCTAAAGGATGGCCGGGTTACTTTAAGGACACAGGAGTCATCTCTGCTATCTCGGCTTGGGAGCCTCTGTGACATAACTAGGAGTGTGAGGGAGCTTGCCTCCATCTTGCCTATGTCTTGAAATAATTGTTTTGCTTTTTCTGGTATGTGGCAGAACCATGAATCACTGGAAAGCGCACATAAGCGGTTCCTGTTGTTCAAGAGAGCTTTCAAACAGGTAAGTCCAGGCTTGGGGCTCCCCACCCAGCAGGAGCAGACTGGCTTGGGTGGTCCTGTGCGGGTGTCACAGACCCTCAGGCAGAACTGATTGTGGGAGGCTCCATCAGACTTGCTCTGAGCCCACCAGATGGGGCAGGAATGCACATACACTTGCATTAGTTAGAGTGCGCATTTTATAAGCATCATAGCTTATAAGCATCATAGCATGGCCTTTATTTCTGCTAGTTTTCAGATTAAAATGCTATTGTGCAAACATGGGAAATTTTGTGAACTTTTTTGAAAATAAGCCACCAAGAAATTCCAAATTTAATTCCCAGCATCCACTCATCCTCATTAAAATAACCCTACTATATGATGTTGATCACTTTTTGCAGGAATAGATACATGAGCTTATAAACATATGTTACTGAGAAAAGCCACGACGGACAGCTGCTGCCCAGGTGCACGGCAGACTCTGGTGTTGGGTCCCAGCCCCCTTGGGCAGTGTCCATGGCTCTGTTAAGGGAGCCATATGATTTTCCCTTGTCCTTTCCCTGCCGCTGCTTGGTGCTGTCTCTCTCACCCCCCATAGCAGACGATCACATATGGGGTACAAGCGACAGGCAGGTGAGCCCATCAGAGGCCACTCCAGCCTGCAATGAGGGGTCAAGCCTGTGACTGGAAAGAAAACTTGTCTCTTATTGATTTCCAACTCTCCTTTCCTTGCAGTTGGAGCTTGAGGAAGCTCTGACCAAAGCCTTTGGGGAAGTGGACATTCTCCTGACCTGGATGGGAAAATTCTACCGGATCTAAACGCCTAGACCACACTTGCTCTCCCTATCACTTCAAGCACATGTCCCTTCCTGGCTGTCCTCTGGACACTTCATGGCCCTGGCCATGGGACCTCTCACTGGCCAGGCCCATCTTCAAAGACATTGTGCTCAGCTGACCAGATGGCAATTGTGGAAGGCTCATATGGCTCCGTGGACAATCTGCAAAGTGAATTCCCATATTTATTACAAGCTTATTTAATTATTGTTATTATTTCAACTGAAGTTTTATTTATTTGTAAGATTATAAGTGCCACAAAGGCAGCAGAATATGTCTCCTGCTTCTTTTTTTGTTACCACCAATCCTAGCTACGGCATGAGGCAGTGAACGTACTCTCACTGGATTTTGTGGTCTGCCTTTAGATTGGGGAGCAATGCCTGGCTATGAACCTGAACTTCAGGGCATGGAAATAACTTCTTTACAGGGACAGAAATCACTTCTCTAGGGTTGAAAAGCAAATGATAAACAATGGCATGCCGAGTGCCCAGCATGACGCAGATTCTCACTAAACACTTCATTTCTGGTGGACACTCTCCAACCCAACCACCTTTCCTTCTTCAAAGCTCACCTTTGCTGCTTGGAATAGCACAGGCACAAGCTAGCATTGCTGAAGTTGTTGTGCTTGGGTGGACCATCCCTGCTGGATAGCAGTGCAGTCCTAGCATCATTTCCTTTCTGTTTCTGGACCAGTGCCTGGGAGACTATACGAAACATCTGGGACAGGTTTGGGATAGTTAAAATAGACCAAAGTTAAGATAAATGAAGAAATATCAGTGCTAGGGTGTGGAGGAAGGGTAAGGAGATGACAAGGACTATGCTCCCGTCAGCATATGTAGCTTCAGTGAGAGAATGTCTACAGGAGGCGCTATGCCTACATAGATGTCTATATTTACATTTCTATCACCGACACTAACAAGCTTGGTTCTGGAGATGTAGAATGTTGTGACATCAAAAGAAAATCTCCAGCCCTCAGATCAGGGCAAAGTTGCTCCCAGGGGAGCTTTTATTCCAGGCCCTTTCCAGCGTGCAGGGCTGAGGCAAGTCCTCTTCATGTACCCCTAAGGCCTTGTGTGTGTGTGAGGCCCCAGCTGTCACACTCCAGACTATTGCCATAGGATCCAAAGCCAGCGCAGGAAGGACCCTAGGGCCCAAGGCACTGATGGGATCTCTGCAAGCCTGTTAGAGAAGGAGCAGGTGGCATCGAGGTGAACGCTCTGCCTTCCCAAGGCCTCCGTGAGGATCACAAGGCTGCCGATGTGTGCAAGATCAGCTGGGAACAGAGCTGTGTTTGGAGCAGAGCTGTGTTCAGGGCACAGGTAGTGCACATAAACACTGCGATGGGGCATGAGTAGTAACAAGGTTCCTGCTAAGAGACATAGCAGGCACTGGAATGCAATAGCCAGACAGGACTCATTGGCGCCATGGGCTGGGCCTGGGAGGACACCTGGGCAGGGAGGTCAGGCTGGGGACATTGATGTAGTCATCTTCAGCTGAATAAGGGTCTTCCCTTTGGGCAGCAGGCTGGTGGCAGATGGTCACGTATTCACAGCTGGTCATATGTGATGGGGCATGGAACCAGGGAGTTTCAGGCATCTGGGAACACCAAAGAAGTATCACTGGATCTGGGAGTGAATTCAGCATCCTGCCTGGTGTCTGTAGCAGGCCACAGAGTGGGGCAGAGGCATGGTCTCTGAGCCCCAGAAAGTCAAGGTGAGGAGATGGCTAAGTCCCATCAAGCAGGCAAGCCCTGGGTATTGTCAGAGGGGTGCCTCACCCAAGATAGCTGGAAAACACTCAGAATGTGGGCAGAAAATGCCTTAAACAGGGCTCAAACTGAACTGGTATGGCTAAACATAGATGTGGAAACCCAGCCACACAAGAATGTCCCCTCAGGGATAAGACTTGTGACTTGTAGGGTAAATATGCATCTTGCAGGGGAGCTGTTCAGAGAGGTAGCTGAGTCACCCCTTGGGCCCCTGTCAGGGCTTGCAGCAGCTGTGACGTGGCATTCCAGGCAGGAGCTTGTCAGTGAGCAGGAGGAAGACTGCTGGCTATGTGGGCACTGAGGCATTTCTTTCCTAGACAGATACTTCAGGGCATCTAGTGTTAGGATGGACAGTTCTCAGGAGACAGGGCTGTGCCAAGGGCCTACATGGCACAATCTCCTGTGATATCCAGGGAAAGCTGAAGTAGGGACTCAGATTACCTGCTTATTTATGTGTTTTGAGACAGGGTCTCACTACGTAGCCTGGGGTGGTCTTGAACTCACTATCCTGGCTCAGCCTCTTGAATGCTAGGATTACAGGTATGTGCCACCACACTGCCTCTCCAGCCTAATTTTTATTGTTCAGTTTGAGACAGGGTTGCTTATAAGTTGCCCAGACTGGGCTCAAACTTGTGATCCTCCTGCCTCAGCTTCCCAGAGTGCTGAGATTTCTGGAGTGTGCCATTCTGCTTGGCTTCTGATCAGGTTTTAGACACTAAGAACTAGAAACACAGAAGGCACTCAGTACATGCTCACTGGAAGCAACTTTTTCGTTTTGGACTTTACAAAAGGAAGCCACGGCTCAGGGACATGGCATCCTCTCTGGAAGGCAGGTGTTACTTCAGACCAAGTTCCCCTCACGGCAGGGATCACTGGGGCCGCGTCTCTGTGTCCCTCTAGCTGTGTCTGGTGGACAACGCATACACTCCTCTAATCTGAAGCGCTGGCTAGAAAATTCTCCTTTGGATTAAGGTGAAACTGGGCAACTTCCACCCCCTTAGGACCTCCCTGGAATCTAGCCTCCGGGTGCTCGCGGGTTACCATCCGTCACTCCATGCACCCACGCCCCGCCCCCATTTAGTCCCCGCGCAACGCCTGGCTAACAGGTAACCACGGTGACCATAATTCCCAGGGGAAGAGGCGACCGAGACTACTCTCCCCTGTCTCAGGCTCGCGCCTGGGCATGAGCAGCCCGCTTGCACTACAGACCCCCATCCCCCGCCCCCTCGTGTCCCCCGTCCCTCTCCCATTCCCCCACCCGTCCCTGGGGGCCGCGGCAGCCGGGTGGGCTCACCTGGGACGGGGCGGAGGGCTCCGAGGATCCGCGCTCTGGAGGAGGAGCTTCTCCGGGGCCTGCGGGCGAAGAGGGGGTCAGAAGGGCGGGGTAAAGAGAGGCTAGGTAGCGCCCGCCCACCAGCCCTGAGGGAAGAAGGGGAAGGAGAGCGCGTGCCAACGCCTGGCGATCCCGGCGCACCCCGAGTTCCTTCCCATCGGCTCCGCGCTTCCTGGCGTCGCTCACCTGAGGCGGCCCCCGGAGCGCGGCGCGGGCAGGCGCTGTAGACGTTGTTCTGGGAGCGTGGCCGCCGCCCCGCACGGGGTCGGCGAGAGCCAGGCCTCCCCGAGGCCTCCACGCCTCGCATCCTCACCGCCAGGCGGCGGATCCGTCTAGAGAAGGCTGCTCGGCAGCCATGGGAAAGGAGAAAGAAAGTGGCATCAGGAGCCCGGGCCACCCCCGGTGCCCACTCTTCGACCTGCTCCTCGTCCTCGTGTCCAGGCCATCAACCCACACCTCGCTTCCCCGCGCCCGAAGCTGCTCCTCAAAATCCCGCTGGTTTCCCTGAAGTCCTAGCGGGCGGTGCGCTCTGTCTGGAGCGCTGGCTGCTCACCCCGCCTCCTCTGAACGGCTCTTCTCAGCAGGAGTCCCAGGAGGGCCAGCAGCAGGAAGCCCAGGAAGCCGGGAACCAAGATATGAAACCCTTGGTCTTCCCACCCAGCCTGGGAGCCAGCGCTGAATGCTCTGAGGAGGGAAGGAAAAGGAGAGACGAAAGAAACCCAAGTTAGGAAGGAACTCGGCTTTCAAGGGGAACTCTTGGGAGGCCAGCTTTTGGGGAAGCATTCCAATCTGTCCCTGTGTTGGAATTCAGGAACCTTGGGTTTGGGGTCTGAATTCAGCTCTGCTCTCTGTGTAAATGATCTCTAGCAAGTCTAACTTCTCATTTTACTATATATGGCTGTAGTAAAACCCAGCTCTGAAAACAGCTAGGAAAATGAAAGAACAGCTAGGAAGATGAAATTAATGGACTTTTAGCAGGGTTCAAACCTCTTCCAAAATTCTGCATCTTGGTCCACTCACGATTATTGCAAATAGTAAATGAAGTAGTTTTATTAGAACTGTGGAAAAGAGGGTTTTGTTTTCCCTCTTAGGTCTCCCAAACGCATAGGACGTTTCCCTCCATTTCTTCTACATACCGAAATCTTACTTTTCTGAGGACAATGGTGCCTAAGCCCTGCTTTCTCCAATCATAGTGAGCCTGAATCAGATTTTTTACATGCTGTTTCCAATTCTGTTCCTATCCATTAAAAATCCTGTCAGACTTGTATTAGTAAGAGCCAGACACAGCACAGCAGTTGCCACATAGCTGAGACTAAGAAAATGTTGGTTACATTTGCTTTTTCTTGGTAGGTTGATGTGATTTACCAAACTGGAAATCAGAGTCCTGATTCTTTCTGAAATCACTTAGCTCTCAGATGTCCCATTCCCATTTCCAGAACCCAAATTATGTTGTAGATCCCCTTCTTCACTGACCACCTACAGTGCTGTATTTGTATTAGTAAGAATAGAGAATTCTAATTTAGGGTTTTCTTTGACTCCTGCTATAATGCTGCCACCTAGTGGTCTATAGCTGTACTTTCCCGGATTGGGTCTCCGTTCTAGCCAAGCGCTGTTCAAAGGCAATATTATTGTACATGTCACCTGTGTAGTTTTAAACTGCATGGCACCGCCCCCCCCTTAAGAAAGTAAAAGGAAACAGGTGAAAGAAGGTTTCAGTGGGTCTTAGCTCTGCCTACCTTGCTGGGCTCCAGCTCGTCATGGCGTGGGGAGGCTCTTACCTTTGCCTGTACAGTCTGGTGCGGTACTTGTAGCTGGCCTCCTGCGGCCCAAGCACCGCCTCCTGTGCGGAGCTCTCTGAGGCTCTGGTGGGTGGTAGAAGGCTTGGTAGCTTGGCGGCTGCTGCTGAGGATGCTGTGGAAGTTCGAGGCTGGTGGGTTGTTGGGGTGGTGGTGGAGGAGTGGCGGACTGGAACGGCTTCAGTCCTTTGAACAACAACTGCAAAAGATGGCAAGAAAAAGGAGTGCCTTTCCTATACAGCTCTCCTGCAGGGCTGGGCTTCCATCCCCGTCTTCCATAACCTCTTCCATTTTGCCCAGGATTTCTTTTCTTTGTTCCAGTACACTGGAATGCCTCTGTAGTGCCTCACTGGCACTTAATCAGATTCGTGTGTGTTTGCTTCAAACGCTTTTTTTTTTCCCCCTGGAAGCCTTCTGCAAATTCCTGGCCAAAAGATTCCTACTCCCCTTTGGGCAGCGGGGAAAGCTGTACCATTTGGTCTTGCACTGCATTTTTGTGCCTGTCTGACCCCCCCCCCCCAACCCACAGCATCTGAGTCACAACCATGACTCTATGACTTTGTTACACCTTAATACTCAGTGGCACTCACAGGGTCTCCTAATGTAATACTGTTCATTTAATGTGGTGACCTCATAGGGTATGTATGAGAATAGGAAAGAAATATTGCAGGTCCAAAGGCAGCAAAACTGGAAAAATGATATTAAAATATGGAATTGCAAGTATGTAAATCATTTATCTTTTATTATACAATAGAGTTGGCAAAACTTCTAGGTGCCAGCAGGTAGAAGACAGCTCTGTGGGTAGCAGGAGGCATGATGACCTCCAGCTGGGAAATGCCTGACCTGCTCCGGATTCTGCAGTCATTCATAAAGACAGCTAGATTTGTGAATGAAACTTAAACTTCATTATTTGTGGAGCCACCTGGTGGTGATGTATAAGTTCTACAATGAGGGCGGGCTGTCCTGGCTATAGGATATGGAAGGTGAACCAGAGGGAGGTCCCCTTTCTTAAGGCATTGAAATACACGTGAGTTCTACTCTGCTAACCATTCTGTGAGCCAAACACATGGCCTTGCATTTTCACAGTACCACAGTGTCTTCCCCTCGCCTTTGGTGCACTGACCTTCTGGTGTGAATTTGGCAGCCCTGGCATGTGGAACCATCTGAAGCCAATAGGGCATCTGCTGCTGCGGATGTTCGAAAAACCATGGCTGAGGCTCCTCTTCCAAGAATGGCTCATATTCTACTGAAAGCAAGAGAAATACCTTGGTGGTTGCTGGTGGGGAAGGCTGGGGTCTGGGAGGGGTTGCTGGTGTAAACAGAAGGTGAACTCTCTAAGGTGGATGGTGAGATGAGGGCACAAGGGGAGGAAACCTTGAGGAGAATAGAGCAGAAACAAGACTTGGGGCTCCCTGAAGGAAGTAGTCCTTTCCCAGGCCCAGCCAACACTCCCTGCCAGTCCGTCAGAGATTACTGGTGTTGTAGGCTGTTGGCTCTGTACAGCATGTGAGCAGGAAGTCACCAGAGAAGAGAAGAAAGGTGGGGCTCAGGAGAAGTAAAGCACCAGACCACACAGTGCCAAATCTGTCCTGCAATATAGCCTGATTGTTTAGTGTCTTTTGCTTATATTCACCTCTGGAGTTTCTCGTGAGACAGTTACATAAGACGACCAAGTCATCCACTTCTAGTGTCTCAGAGGCTTTGTGCAAGCTCACACCAGCCTCTCCCCTCATCTACCAGTTCAAACAGGCAGCACCAGTACAGTTTCCATCTAATTCCTTTCATCTGCTGTGTGTAGAAAGTCCCATAGACCAGGAGTCTAACTGGCTATGCGGCTCAACCATGTAGATATCAATTGTCATTGGACTGGCTAATATGGCCACAGCACTAGAATCTCTTCTGGCTAGGTGGTTGTCTCAACCTTGAAGGTAAGCATTTTCTGAGCAGGTGGAGCAGCTGGGAGACCTACCATCGTGGACATTCAAGATGATTTTCTGGGTCTTGCCTGTGTCGAAGCCCAATCCACAGGCATAGACCCCGCTGTCACTTTCAGTCAGCTCTGATATCTCCACTAGAAACCGAGTCTTGTCTGGATGTGGCATCAGAGTGATGCGATCTCTGTATTCCTCCTTGACAAAGCTGTTGGACACCACCGTGCTGCACATCCCAGTGTCAGCCATCCGGCACAGGTACATCCGCCCTCCTGCTTCCCCAGCAAGGGGGCACTCCATGAGAACAGATCCTCCCAAGGGTCCATCCAGATTTACTTCCGGGAGGATCTTCAGAGCTCCAGAGACTGCAAAGAGATGGGGTGGGTGTACAGGAAGCTCCATCTGCGCCATCAGCTCAACTTCTGGTAACCCTTGCCCAGTAGTGATTCCCAACCACATCCTCAGCTTCTCCTCATGCCCCGCTCTGTTCACGATCCCAGTGAATGCGTCCATTCCCATGCTATGCCTCAGCCTTAATTTGTCCTTAATCTCCAGCTTCATTACCAAGCCCAAGCCCTTAAGGACCCAGACATCATCTTCCTGAGATGTACTCAGAAAAGTCATACTGTCTCAAGGAGAAGCAGTGTGCCTCGGTGACCCTGGACAATATGCAGCTAGTGGCTGCTTCTGCATGGGGTGGGAGGCGTGGTACAGCTATGATGCTGCATACTTTCCTACTCAGTTGTGCTTTGCTCAGATCTACCCAGCTGACCACTGATCCCAACAGTTCCCTAAGTTTAATCGCTCTGCAAGCATTTCTCAAGTGCCTTTTTTCTCATCCTTCCCTCACAGAATGAGACCAACGGATGGCCAGCATGACACAGTAGGAAATTCCATGACAGAGCAAGCACAGGCTCCCTTGGAGAAAGCAAGGTTCCCAGTCCTGCCATGGAAGGAGATGGTGTCACTGAAATGATGTCCAAGCTGGGACGTGAAGGAAAGGCACGGATCACTGGGGGTGCTGGTGCCTGTCACGGAGGTGGTGAGCTCATAGGAGGGAAAGCAAGGGTAGATCTGAGTGTGTGAGTGCCCGCCAGTAGAGCTGGGAATACTTTGCATGTCAGATCTGGTGCAGTTCAGCCAGCTGTGGGAAAGATAGGGAAGTGGATGATTAAATGTCAGCCTGGGTTTCAATAGATGGTGTGTATTTCTAGGAAGAGTATTCATGGGGTAAAGTTGTGTGTGTGTGTGTGTGTGTGTGTGTGTGTGTGTGTGTGTGTGTGTTTGGGTGAAGAGCTGAGGTGGAGGAGAAGGAGTCTTGCAGATAATGAGGTCAGTCCTCAGGAAGGAAGGCAACGATTCAGGAGACACAAGCTGTCCGTGGGCAGAGTGGAGTCTGCAGACTTACCGGGAGGTATCCACAGACCACGCACTCAGAATCTGTCCAAAGAGATCAGACTCAGTATTGTAGAGGGGCTTGAATCAGGACATCCAGGTGGATGGGATGGGGAAGGTGGATGAGAGGAAAGAAGCAGAAGCAACTGTGAGAGCAAAATTAGGACAGGGAGCAGGGGGGTCAGGAAGAAGCCTTCACAGGAGCATGCTGGGATTGAACCCTACAGCCAACATTAACATGGTCAACAGGCCCAGCCAAGGGCAAATAGGAGCACCCCCACCCCCTAGGAAACGCCCACATACAAACCCAGCACTACTTTAAGTAGTCTGGAAACAGGCACAAGGTGGCCTCACCACCCGAAGGGGGCAACAGAAGCTTGATCTGCCTACGGAAGTCCCAGCCAAGGGACAAGGACCCAGTTGGAGCTGGGGAATCATCCTGGGAGCCCACACAGACCACAGCTGAGGAGAAGCTGAGTGAGAAGGTGGAGGCACAGGAGCTTTTAGATGCCATCAGCCCACCAGAGGGGCCCAGGAAGGAGTGTGCTTCCCAAGGGCAAGAAATCAGAGATACAGGTTCTGTGCAGTCCCTTGTGGCTGCCCCGTTCTGCTGAGGGATGGACACTCGGTAAATTCCTAGCTTGCTTACCCAGATCCTTGTTGCCACACACCAGATGGACAAAGCCTATACAGAACTGGTACCCTGAGCTTGGGTTGACCAGAGATTACTCGTGAGCGCTTTGAAAAGAACCAGATCCCAGGAAAAAGTAACCAGCTTGCTCTGAAGTTCCTACCAGCTGCTGACCATTACTGAAGGATTCAGTAATGAATTCCCCAGAGAAAAGGCAGCGGTGATCTGGTTTAAAATTCAAAGAATGGCACCTGGTACAGGCGTCCTCTGAGAGGAGCTCACTAGGATAAAGAGAGCCTGGCCCTGCCCTGAGGTGTAGCCTTGCTGCTGCCTGGGGCACCTGGGGATCTGCATTTGGAGCAAATGTCCTGGGTACCCTGGCATTTCTATAACCTTGGGCTGTATAGCTAGACTGGGAAGACAGAAGAAAGTATCCTGAGGAGCCAACCTGTTTAATATTAGTATTTTAGAGAGGCTACTTGCTCTCCAAAGTGGTAGTAAGTTTTTAATGGGCACCACTGCTTTAAACAGCCACTCACTATATAATTGGATATACAAGCTGCGTTTAAAAAATGGTGAACGTTAAACCATTTTAAAAATGTATTACAGTAAAAGATACAGTAACCCCCCTCAAAGTACTCCTCACTTTTAACACATGCACCTCTTCTTTGTTCTTGCCACTTTCTGAAGCAGTTCTTTTGTGGCTGCCTCCAAGCACTGAGTCGATTCAAAACCTCTACCTTTCGCTGCCATTTTAATTTTTTTCTTTTTATTTATTCATTGACTACAGGGTCTCACTGCAGTTCAGACTCAGTGATCACCTGTGTCAGCCAACCCAGTGCTGAGATTATAGGCATGTGCCACCATGCCTACTTCTGAGGCTGGCACAGTGTGTGATACCAGGGATCGAGCTTGTGTCTTTGCACTTGCCAGGCAGACACTTAGATGCCTACCTATCTCCTCAGCTCTTCAAGGTAACTTTGACTTTGGGAAAGAGCCAGAAGTTGCACATAGCCAGATCTGCTGAATAAAGTGGATGAGGACACATCAAAAGTTTTTATTTGACAAGCATGGCTGGAAATATTTTGAACAGATTCAAGATATCAAAGTAGCCATAAAAAGACATTCAGCAATGAGGGCTTCCAAAACTGCTTCAGAAAGTGACAAGAAAGATGGGTTGAGCGTGTTTCAAATGTCGGGGAGGATTCTGAGGAAGAGTACTGGCAACATGCCTTTTACTATAATAAATATTTACATTTAAGCAGTCGCTGTATTTTTTGATCACCTCTTAGAACACAAGAAGCATCCCATCATTTTCATAGGGTAGCATAGGGTCTAGGTCCACAGTGGTGGCTGGGGCCACTCTGAGGTAGACCCTGGTTGCCTCTGTGGAGCAGTGACTTTCTAGGTAGGGGTGGGGAGTAGGCCCTCTCCTGCCTACTTAGGAGCAGATGTCGGGAGGAGGAGAGCTGGCTTGGTACTTTTATGTTTATCAGATTGATGGAATTTTCAAATCTTTTTAAAAGCACGGGAATCTTCCCTCTCCACATCTCCCTTCCAGCTAACACACCCTGGGTGTGCGCAGACCAGCTGCCGGCCCTCTGTCCTGTCTGTCCTCCCAGGGCTGTGCCTCCTAGATCAGGAGCTTGCCCACCTCCTGCCTCGAACTTCTGTCTGCAGGGATTGCTTTACTCAGCCTGCAGCTGGCTCCTCCTCTCCAGGCATGGCCTACCCTAATCGTGCTATAAGATCTCACCCCCAACTTCCAACCTTGCCTCCCCCGCCATCCCGTCCTCAGGTTCCATTCTCTTTCCCACATCCATCATTGGAGTCCCACAGTGCAGTTCACTCCTGCACCTCCAAGTTCTCTACAGTCTACTCCCAGCAGGATTTTGCCTCTAGCAATCCACTAAAGCTACTCTTGTCACTGTCACCAGTGTTGTCCTTCAGTGGTCATGCAATAGTCCTCCTGACCCTCCTGACACCAAGTCCTGCCTCTTGCTGCAGCCACTTCCGCCAGCTTCCCCTTTCCCTTCTTCTCCACCCACCTCAGCGCTGGTGTGGTGGTGGCTTCCTGGGTCTGTCCTTTCTCTGTTCCTCTTGTCTCCTGCACCAACTCACTCACTGCAGTGACTCCACACAGACTGTACCTGAATACTTATTTTCAGCCTTGTCTTACCTCTGAGCTGCAGCTTTGCCTCTCTGACACTGTTACTGTAGCTCCACCTGACTCTCTAAAGGGACAGTTTCTTACTTAAGGAAGCATTTTCTGAGTGGGTGGAGTAGCTGGGTGACCTACCATCATGGACATTCAAGATGACTTTCTGGGTCTTGCCTCGGTCTGTGTGGAAGCCCAATCCACAGGCATAGACCCCGCTATCACTTTCAGTCAGCTCTGATATCTCCACTAGAAACTGAGTCTCCTCTGGATGTGGCATCAGAGTGATGCGATCTCTGTATTCCTTCTTGACAAAGCTGTTGGACACCACCGTGCTGCACATCCCAGTGTCAGCCATCCGGCACAGGTACATCCGCCTTCCTGCTTCCCCAGTAAGGGGGCACTCGATGAGAACAGATCCTCCCAAGGGTCCATCCAGATTTACTTCCGGGAGGATCTTCAGAGCTCCAGAGACTGCAAAGAGAGGGGGTGGGTGTAGAGGAAGCTCCATCTGCGCCATCAGCTCAATCTCTGTCAAACTCACAATTTGCAGAGGGTTAGTGTTCCCAAATCTGTTCTTTCATACGTTCTTTTCAGCTTAGAAAATTGTACTGTCACCTTTCCCATTGGAAGCTTATCCTTCCAAGGCTGGCGGTAACTCAGCCATCAATGTCTGCCCAGCAAACGGGTGGGGGGTGGGGGAGTTCAATTCCCAGTATCAAAAAAAAAAAAAAAAAAAAAAAAGTGGAAAAAGAACCCACACATACCAGAGAAACTCTTTAAAAATACATATGCTATCTATCTATCTATCTATCTATCTATCTATCTATCTACTCACATAACAGAGTGAAGAATAAATGCTAAGTAGGTGTGCTTGTGTATGGATCTGTTCAATCACAGTATCAGATGTATGCATTATTAAGGCCTAAGGGGAAAGGGCTCGGGAACCCACATCCTGTGATGCTGTCCTGCTATAGGGTGGAACCCTGTTCTACAACTTACAGAATACTGTGGTCAGTGTGGGCTACAGCGTGTGGTTTGCTGCATGCACTGGGCACTCAACATTTGCCAGGCCTACGGCTATGTAAAAAACCCAAATACCATGTGTTTATAAAAACTATAGGAGCCAGGCGTGGTGGCGCACGCCTGTAATCCCAGCACTCGGGAGGCTGAGGCAGGAGGATCGGTGCGAGTTCGAGACCAACCTGGGCTACAAAAGTGAGCTCAAGGCCAGCCTGAACTGCATAGCGAGACCCTGTCTCAAAAAGACAAAAAAAACCACAAAACTATAGGGCTGAGGATAAGCATCTGCCTGGCAAGTTCAAGGTCCTGAGTTTGATTCTGGTACAAAACAAACAAACAAACAAAAACTATAAAGTTATAAATCAAACTAATCAGTTCCTGAGCAAATACCCTATAGTCCCCTATCCCAACAAAGTCATGTAGTCCTCAAATGTCCGTTTTGAAGTGTGGCTACAGAAGGGAAACTGGCTCGAGCTTGCTGCCCTCAGCCTCTTGCTCGTCTCCCTTTTCTTTTCATTCTCTCCTCCTGCCCATCCCGCAAGCCCTGGAGTATTCATAGGTAACTGATACCCCACTCCCCGTCTCCAACCTTCTTCCCCAACAGAGACCACAGTAGAAGCATGCACAGCTACTGAAAGAGAGCCAAAGCCATCTGTTCAGGGAATTCCAGGTCTAGAAGAGGGATGTGGGTGTGGCGCCCCAGTCAGCTTGCTCCTCTCCCTATAGAACTAAGCATGGAGAAAGATGGGCCCAGGGCAGGGCCCTCTTCACCCCAGCTAGGATGGTGGTGCTGGGCACGGCAGACCCAGGTAACCTTTAGGTATCCTTATACCTGTAGATCTTCTACTTCTGACCAAGCCCTCTCCCTTCTCAGACTTAAGTTCAGCTAATCATTTAAAGGGCACATGTGTGTCCCACTACCTCCTAGAGTGTCTGACATTGCATTAAAATCTATTCCTTTGGGTTTTTAAGACTTTTCAATCTTCAGTGCAACAAACATTTGAATTTCTTCAAGATATCACAAAAAATAAAATTTGACCAGGAAGCCTTTTTGACCTTAAGGGTCATATTTAACACATCCAATAAGATAAACATAAACAGGCCACACTATCAGTGGGATTGGTGACCAGAGCTCAGAAAAGGTGCCTCAGGTAAATGGGTGGAAAGGACATGGAGTATGAGACACACTTGAGGAACACATAAAGGATGGAGATGAATGGAAGGATGTTTCTGGCAGAAAGAATAGCTTGAGCAAAGGCAAAGTGGCAGGGGTATGCAGCATGTATTCAAAGAGGAGCCATGTTTTCCAGGAGAAAGTGCAGGCAGTGTGGTAAACCCAGAGCAAAGGGGAGTGTGTATTCAACTCCCAAGGCAGTGGGGACCATTATGGTTTGAGAAGGGGCAATGTTATTATGAATAGAGTCAAGTGGTAGGAAAGTTATCTGAAATTCATGCAGACCTAGCTGAATCCAAGTGTAAAGAGCTGAGAGATGATTGTGTGTTTTTTTCCTTGCGTTTCCCTCTGTTAGCACCCCAGTAAAGAGTGACTACCATTGTTTCTCATCCTGGTAAATGTGGATCTTGAAGCTTCATGGGTTGGCCATTGGTTGGACCAAAATTTAGGTAGAGGTAAAGAGGAGAGGTGGTGAAAAACCATGCTGGAACTTTGTGGCAGATGTTTAAGAACCTTTTGAGTGCTAGAATAGCTGGTTTGGAATAAAGAGCTTGAGATAAGGCTTTACCTATATTCCATTTCAGGTCTTGTAGTGGTATTGAAATCAAGGTGTGCAGGAGATAGTGGTGAATTGAGATATGGAGCTCAGAGAATAGACCGGAGTGTTATATGGATTAGGCCATCTTCGTTTGGAGTTGAAAGGTAGATGTTCAAGAGTGAAAAAGTTAGTCAGGGTGTAAATTCTGCCAATTACTTGCTAGTTTCAAAAACCTGTTGGAGATTTTAGGACCATTGTCTTAACCATCTTTTATGTTTAAGTGCACAGTTTTGCCTCTACCATGTTTTCTAATTAAGCAAATACACTGAGCATAGCAATGTGTAATAGTAAAACCATGCTTGTAGTACCTATAATTCTGGTCTTCTAATTATGCACTGCTTCTGCTGTCATATTGGTTATTTCTATGCTGTCTGTAAAGTAAATGTCTGCTTAAAAAGAAAAAAAGAAAGGTCATCGAATATGAGACAAGGAAAAAAGGCCATACAAGCATAATGCTACAATTTTGTAAATGATTGTTCAAAAATATCTGTGTCACAATATTTATTCATTGTTTTACATTCTATAGGAGTTTTAAAGTTTAGAATATCAACAATTGATGAAAAATATGTTTCATATTAGTGTCTAAGGCATTTGATATTCAGAAAGATAGTGATGTTAAACTCAAGTGCCTAAGCTATAAGAAATAATATCATTAAGCTTCTCTTCTGGATGGTTAACAACTTAAGCTGGCAGTCCAAATAATTAGAGAAAAAGAAGGGATATAAGTATGGTCAATATTTTGACTCTAGCCCTTGAAGGTCAGTGAGAACACAGGACATAAAAGAACCTGTACTGTAATAGCATATAGTTCAGTGGAGTCCCAAATTTCCTGTTCATAGAGATTATGGGGTCGCAGAGGAAAGTGATCGATGATGTACAGTGTGCCTAAGGAGAGTCACCTAGAGAGAAAACATTCTCTCAGGATTCCACAGAGAGCAAAATGGTCAAGCAATGGCTATGATTCATCCATATGGCTGACACTAATGAAAGTTTTGCAAACCACAGTACATGGTTCCAGAGTAAACCCTGAGGGGACCTGACTGACCTTGTCAGATGCAAAAGTTACATATTTTTTGGAACATAGGTCTTGCTTTATCTTGTTCTTAACCATCCAGCAGAAAAGTCTAACCATGAAGCATAAAAAGGAAAACCATATTAATATGCTGAGTTGTAAAAGGCTCAAGTCAACAGCCTCTGATAATGCTAGATGTGCTGATAATCCACTACTGTTGTGGACTATTGGACTAAATATACAGCTGCTTTCTCTTTGTGCAATGAAAAGAAAGATCTGTAATAATGTTTAGACAAGAAATCATGCTTGCATCTTTTACTCTGAACAACTATGACGAAGACAACGTTATGCAATGTATTAACTACTGTAAAATATAATAACACTAATAATAAAATAAGCCAGGCGTGGTGGCTCACGCCTGTAATCCCAGCACTCGGGAGGCTGAGGCAGGAGGATCGGTGCGAGTTTGAGACCAGCCTGGGCTACAAAAGTGAGCTCAAGGCCAGCCTGAACTGCATAGCGAGACCCTGTCTCAAAAAGACAAAAAAAATAATAATAATAAAATAAGTGATTTTTAAAAAGAGTGACAAAGAGCTAAAGACAGAAAAGGTTAGAGGTCAGAAGAAAAAATAGCTTCAAGACCTCATATTAATAGATGAACATGTCTAAGAGAGGTGACATGTTTAACCTTTAAGGCTAACACGGATGTGAGCAGAGGTGTGTGGAGTGGGACGAAGAGCTCTAGCAGGGAGAGAGGGGTCCTCCAACACCTCCTGTGGCTTCCATCACTGTCGTGCCTAGGTACTAACTTGCAGCTAAATCTTCCCAGAAACATCAGAGCTGGAGATGCTTGGTAATGACCACTCCTGGCCAACTCAAGCCTCCCAAGAAATCTAAAGTGCTTCTTACCTGGCAGGAAGCAGAGTGACCAAAGCCAGAGGTCCATGTTTCCTTCCAGAGCAGGATCCTGTCAGAAGCCCCTGGTGGGGGTCAGAGGCCCCAGTGCTCACCCAGGAGCCCTTCACAATCAGGACTCTCACAGAGACTCAGGCCTTCGTGAGGGACAAAGGCTTCAAAATGAGGAAATGATAACTTGTCTTGTTTGTTAGCTAGTCTTAGTCTAAAAAAGAAAACATCAGCAAACCACAGGGGAAATTAGTTGCAAAAACATATTGTGCTTCACAAGAATGGATCAGCAGGGCTCAAAAGACCACTAAGCAATCATCACACCTGAGCTGTCCTCCTGGGCATCCATTCTCAAGGGATCTCCGATGATGCCTGCACAGTAGTAGACTCCTGAGTGGGAGTCACTTACCTCATGCCTGTTTTCAGAGCAGAAGAACCTCATCTATTCACCCCATTTGATGAAGGCAATGTAGACAAAGCTTAGACCTGTAGTCAGAAGATGAGGGCTGCAGTTCATATCAGTCACCACTGACCATTTGGCACATACATCTGAGTGCCTCCTATGTGGAGGTGCCACTCAGGCTAATCCTCGAGTTGTGACTGGTCTGGCATGTGAACAACTTGGATTATGACTGCAACTTTAGTTTTAACTTGTGACCCAAGTCTTGAATTGTGACCCCAGTGCTGACTGCTTGTATCTCCAGTTGGTCTCAGATGCAGATTTGACTCTCTTTCCTGTATGGGATTAACAGAAAAATTCTCGGTTGATGTCTCTCTAAGGACTCTGAGATCTGCCTGTGTACAGAAGAGAGATTTTGAAGGCTGTGTAGAGAAGCATGAGTCTTCAATGGATACCTTGAGTTCTACCAGCTGTAGGCAATGAAGTGAATTCCTAAGCTAAGGGTGCACTCTTAGAAATTAGATGAAGGCAGGGCAAGGTGACTTCTGGCCTCCCCTCCTGCAGAGCATCATTCCCAGGTCTTCCTGACAGGTCACCCAGTGCCTCCATGACCCCCACCACTTGGGTCCAGTGGCTACAAGGATAGTGCCGGGAGTAGAGTGGGACCAGACATGTAGCAACTCTGCTTGACCTCACGGTAGCCTGGCAGAGCTATCCTTCAGCACCTTGAGAGTCCCAAGAGTGAGGCCTGTTGACAGCAAAAGGGATGCTAAGGCTCTGAGGTATCACAGATAGGCCTTGGATTCAGGTTACCAGGCTGAAATCCTTGTTGGCATTTTCTAACTTCATGTAAGCTTGCTTGGGTCATTGTTTTCTCATTGATAAAGCAGGGACAGTCCCTGAGCTGGTTGCCTTACCCATCTTTTATGACACCCAGCAGAACCACTGTCATGAAAGTGCTTTATGAGTTCCATAAACTGACATAAGCAGGGCTCTTACTTGGCAGAGGATTCCCAGGACTTCCTCCCTGGCTGCTTCACTTTGGACTTTGGTTCTCAGGGCCTCATCTCAAGGTGCTGCTGCCTCTCATGCCCACAGAGGACATGGGCCATTCCCACACAGCTCCAGGGAGCGGTGAGTGCCAGAGCTCTCAGGCTCCTCCTGGGCTGTGTGCACCCCACTTCCCTCTTGCCTCCACACTCCAGATTTGTCACATGCTCTCCAAAACACAGAACAACTTCCGCAAGGAGGTCAAGTGTGTGGCTCAGAGCAGGTGCAGAGGAAATGCATGCGGGGGTGGCTGCCCACTCCACCCTCCCCATCTGGGTCTGTGCTGCTCAGAACAGCTGTCCGCGTGATGCCCTCCCACCAGCAAATGAGCGGTTCAGCCTCGGATTAGACTGACAGTGGAGCCCTCCCTTTCTACTGAGCTGCTCCCGTGCCCTGTAACTGTTCCACAGCTGGGCTGTGCCATCCAGCTGCTGGAGGGTGGGACTGCCCTGCAGACTCAGGCAGATAGAGAGAGAATGTGAATGGGCAGGGGCGCTGTGCATAACTGCAAGTGTAGGTGTGAGGGTGTGAGGTGCAGTGTGGGGTTGCACAGTGTGTGATTTGTGAGCATGTGGCAAGTTTCCTGTGACCTCTGAACCTAGAGTGCATAGTACACAATGTGTGACCTTGAGTACATGGATGTGCAATGTGTATTTTGTGGTATATGTGTGAAGTCTGGCGTGGGATGCATACATGTGTGTGGTGTGGTGTGATGGGTGAGTGCTGGATGTCTATGAAGATCAAGCTGGGGTGGGCAGCATGGTAGCTAGGGCCTGCCAGGCAGTGCTGGGTATGTGCTGATGAGAGAGGATGGGAGAGCCTTCATGTGTGCTGCCCACACTTAACTTAGGGCTATGATCAAGAGCAATGCATGTGAGTGCCATCAAGTAGGAGGTGACACAAGCAATTGGAGCTCCCTGACCCGGGCCAGGCCAGTCTGCTTATGGCATCCCAGGGTCTTGTGTGTTGGGGCGAAAAGGAAGACTGGCCCATGGGTAAATTGTGAAGTTGCTCTCTTGTCTTCCCTTTTCTTGTGTAAACTTGACCTTCTTGATACTTGTGGGCTACTGTGTTGTCCTGCTACTCTTCCTCCCAGGAGCAGGCCAGGCCATAGCACACGAGGGACAGGGGACTCAATGACTCATACTCTAGGAGCCAGAAGGGAGGAGCCTGATAAAAGGCCTTCAGGCCCCAAAGACAGGCAGGTGGAAGGAGCAAATCGTATCACTGTGCTGGGAGGTATTCAGCTTGCATAGGGGAATCCATGTGTCCTCCATGAGTCCTTCTTCACTTAGGCTTTGCTGTCCTTCCCTCATCATAGCATTTCTTCTAAGGTGGCTGGGGGATGGCGGGAGGCCAGTCTTGCCAGGGCTTGCATGTACGAAGGGTAGATGGAGATTTGCCTTAGCAGGGTGGAGGTGGCTATGGCGAGATCTGCTGGTGATTCCATTACTCTCCTCCCCACTCCCAGCCAGTCTCCAAAGGGTCATCTCCATGCCTGTCTAAACAGAGAACTTCCTCACAGCTCAGTGTCACTCTGCAGTGACCTATCACAAGAATCCTTCGGTCTGGTAGACTCTCCAAGGAGCCCCTCCCTGCCAAAGGGAATTTAATGTGATTTATCTGGGAAATCCTAAATTTTAGATTGCTCATACCTTTGTCTTCAGGACAAAGATTTTGAACTCTAGTGAGAGCGCATTCGCCTTATTTTTTGTCTTCTTCCTTTTCTGTGTTGCTGGGGGTGGAGTCCAGGCCTTGTGTATGCTAAGCTAATGCTCTACCATGAACTCCTCTCCCGGCCCAGGAATGCCCACTGCTTCAAGAACCTTAGGTGAGAAGCTCTAGAGCCTCTTGGCTTGCACAGCGGGGTGATTTCCTCATTCCCACCCAAGCTTCCTGGCCACCTGGGGACCATTGGTCTTAGTCTTGCATCTTCTCTGTTGCATGTGTGCCCGCCGCCCACGTAGACATGTAGTTTTTCTGAGATGGTCCCTACTATTTTTATTGTACACACTTCCTAGTGGAATACATTATGTTGAGGAGGATGGGAGGAGGGAGCTCTGTTTCTCTGGCTTGGGATCCAGCTCCACAGATCATGTGGTGGGCAGTTCTTCTTTATGTGCTCTGATGTTCTTAGGAGAGTTTCTGTTTTGAGGTGTGGAAAGTTCAGAGAAAATATTTTTAGCTTCACAAACCAAATTAATTGTAGTAACAGTTATTTTGGCAATGCAAAAGTTACATCATTACCTCGTAGACTTTTAAAAAGATAAAAGGGCCAGTGAAGTGAGATAGCTAAGCAGACTAAAGGCCTGCTTAAGCAAGCGCAGGGACCAGGTTTCAATCCCAAGCACCACAGGCCCCCCTAGAACACCCCCCCTCCACCCCCTGGCATTGAGCTGACCACAGAACTGGGCAGGCACGGTGATGATGTCCAAAATCCCAACACTGGGGAGGCAGGCTGAAAACAGAAGAATCACTACTGCATGGTGAGACCCTGTACCAAATGCATTAAACACACACACACACACAATAAAAAGAGAAAAATAAAAAAGATACTCCAAGAACTTGGAAAGGACTTCTGTGCTGTCAGACATTTAAACAGCACTCTGAATGGCTGTGATCATTGGAACTGACACATTGTCAGCAGTCCCCAGCTGGTTGTTGCTCTCCTGTGTGGAGATGAATGATGCCTTCCTGGAGTACATATCCTTGGCCATGAGTTTCCTTACAGGCTTCACAGAGAGCAGGTGAGCTTTGGGCACAGCACTGGTTGACTTGCTATCTGCTACTGCCAATCTCTGGGTAGGAGTGAAGTGAGATGGCTTGTGGGTTTAGTGACTTCTCTCAGCCTGATTCCAGGGTTCAGGGTAGGATACACAGCTTGCCATTGGCTCACAGGTTATTGGACCATTACTGCAGAAGCTGCATATTCCTGGGGGTAACAGGTCCTGACATTCCTTATAATTTTAGTTATCCTAAGGTTTGCTGTTATTCTAGGAAAAGCTGAATTATATCACAATCCTAGAGAAAAAAGAACAAATGTTTCTGATGGCTGTTACTCCTGCCTGGAGAAGATCCCAAGACCTTGGGCCAGACCAGGGCCTGGGAATAGGGACAGTACACTGCAGCCAGTGAGACAGACCAATGTTTTAGTGTCTTCACAGGTTGCGTCCCATATCCAAGCAGGGAGAAGGCAAGGTCCATGAGGGCACACACAAGACTGGGGACTTCTCTGTACAGAACTCTCTACCACCGAGGCCACAAGGATGACACTAGGTGTCAGAAAGGGGAGCAAGCTGCTGCTGAATAATTTGGACCTTCCTTACAGGACAACTCATAGTTTAGTGCTAGTACCTGGGGCAATCTTAATAGGCCAAAGTGTCTTCATGCAATCACCACACCCCAAAAAAGACTGTCAATGATTGTACAGCGTAAGTTGTTATTTAACTGGCTTGTATGGTTTTGCTCAGAAGCATATAGATCCTGCAGGGCATTCAAGATTCAAAGTTAAGTATCCCCTGGTGATTCATCAAGATTTTTCTTCTAGCACCTATTAGGCTTTACTTGCTTTTATTTTATTCTGTTAAAATCCCATTTTCTGTAATATAGAACTTTAGGTCTTAACTTTTGGAGCAAACATGAAACAATTCTTTCACTGAGAGTAGCTTTGCTCTACATCTGTTATGGTTTATGTCTAGTTGTCCCCCCAAAGCCTCATGGAGTCATTGGGTGGGGACTTCTAGAGTTTGAGACTTGATCTATGATCCCTGGGATTATGGGTTTTAGTACTGATGGGATTATGGGTGGAAGTACTTCTGGGATTATGGGTGTAGCCTAGGGCGGGAGCTAAGGTGGAGAGCCTGAATGTAATATAAAGAGAGACAGAGAGACAGACTGGAGCTCTAGCTGGTGCTGCTGCTCTGCTGCCCTGATTGACTGGCTGCCTCTGCTACCATTTTGCTGCTGTTCTGCCTCCATGAACTGGATGCTCTCCACCCTGCTCCACTCAGCCTTGGGCTAGCCAAATATGGACTGAAACCTCTACGAACTGTGAGCTAAATAAACCTTTCCTTCCTTCATTTTGAGTGTCAGGTATTTGTCCCAGCAACGAGCAAAAAGTAACTAATACAACATTCCACGCCCCTTCCACTCAGCCTTGGCGGCGGCGGGGGGGGGGGGGCTGTTGGATTAGATGCATGTCACGGGGTGTGGAAAAGTGGGACCAAGGCAAAGTGCTCTGAAAGGGTTGTCGGGGGGGTGGGGAATGCAAGTGAGGGAGAAGAAAGCAGTCTGAGCCTTGCTGGTAGCAATCATGGGCTTTAATTATTCCTAATGTTTCTGATCTGTTAGCAAGTACCAGCTCATTGATGGCTGGGGGAAGTAGTCAGCCGAGAGGGAAACAGACTTCTGATTTTAGCAGTTGGGAGATGGGCTCCTCCCAGCCTTGGCTGAACACCTCTTCCTCCTCTCCACTTGGGAGGAGCAGTTCCAGTTGCATTTGATCTTCCCTTCATCCCAGATCCATGTGAATGATGGGAAGGGAGGTCATCTTTCCTGGCTTAGGGCCTGGGGAAGATCTGTCTGCATGTATACTTTTTCCTCTTCGTCTTTATTTTAAAACTGCCTCCTACAAGGAGCAGGGATCTCAAAGATCAGTGGTCAGGATGATAGGAGATGCCACATCTGGTCTGAGAGTGGTTCATGTCACTGAGTACCCCAAGTGTCCGTCTCAGGACCTCCCTGTTCATATCTATGCAGTTCTAAGCATGTCTATTTGTGGAGGCTGCATTTGCCCTCAGCCCCTGGCACTTTATCATGTCACCCAGCAAGGGCAGGGGTGAGATGCCAGGTGTTAGTGAGCAGACAGACAGGAAGAGGAGCACTGGCCTTGTCTAGGGCATTTATAACCTTTTAGCCAGAGCTGAGTTTGAGGAACACCATTCCCAGTGTGTAGTGGGGTATCTGGATTCTAACAAGATTTGTGCATGTCTTTGAGAAGAAGAAAAGAAGAAGAGCGGAAGGGAGGCTGAGATGGAGTGGAGGGAGAAATCTCATTGACTTTTCACCCTCAGGTACAGAGATTATCTAAGTGGCTCTTTCCTGAGATGAGACCCCGGCTGGTCCCTCTGCTTTCAGAGGAGCCCATCCCAAACTGGAATCTTTCCCCAGGTCCTTAGGTTCTCTCAATTGGAAGAAGCTGCAGGTGGGAGCTCGTCACACCTTTCACCCTAGCAGGAGCGGTTAAGACAGGCTTTCATGTCGCCAAGGGGCAGTAAAGATGGAGCAGTGCACCTCTGAGGACAGTGAGAAAAGCCCAGGTGGGGGTGAGTGCACGCAGTGGAGGCTTCTGAAGCTGGGGCCCAAAGAGTAACATGATTCTGAAGGTGATTGTCATAGGGGCGACGGGTGGCTGGCGCTGCTTAGGTATCCTTGGGCCCCTCCTGGGCCTGGGTAGCAATGTTGCTGGACTGGAGCAGGAAGGCGGAGTAGGCCATGTCAGCTTCCTCCTTGGATGACTGAGGGGCAAGAGCAGAGACACCGGTGAGTGAGGTTGGGAGGGAGGGGCCAGCTTCATATCCTAGATTTGCCCTCTTGACCCGAACAAGGCCACTGACTTTACTCCAGCTCTTGTGCTCACCAGGAGGATTAATCTTGAGAAATGGAAAGTTGTAGCCTCTAAAAATACCTCCCTCTGTCTCACTACCTCCTTCTGACACCTGGGGCAGAACCACCTCCGTTGCCTGGGGCTGCCCCCGGAAGTGGTCCACACAGTCCACATGCAAGGAGGCCTAGCCTGGCACCAGCCAGAGGTTTGTGGTTTTCTTTCTCCACCAGCTTTGGGAGGCCACTTTCTTGCATCCCCAGCCTGGTAAGAGAGCCTGACTCCAGGACCGATTCTATCTCCTAATTGGGCCAAACAGAGCCCTTGCTTCTGTGAGGAAGGCAAACATGTCCGAGAGTCTTTGTGCTGCTGGGTTAGAGGCAAAGTGGTGTCTTTGCAGGGAGCCCTCATGAGGCATGAGGGGAGGTGGCCATGGAACCCAAAAAGCAGATGCTGCCTCTATGGACTCAGACACTGCCACTTGGTTATAGTAGACAAGTGTTCCCAGTGACCATCAAATGGCCCACCATGAGTAAATCTTGTCCAGCCAAGCACTCAAGGGAGGATGGGTAACCAATCCCTGGGAAGCCTCTGGTCCCACAGCCCTGGAAGAGCATCCATCTAGCCTCCAGTGTTGATGTGTGATCTCCCTCCCTGTGACCACATCTCCCTCACTTCCTGGTTTCCCTCCCTCCTCTGTCAGCCTCATCCACATCAACATTCCACAACCAGGAAGGTGCATCCTTCCTTCTGAAAGACCTCCTGGATTCTATTTCCACCATCCTCCTTGCTCTGGGCTCAGCCTCCACACAGAGGTGATTTTGTCCTGATGTCTGACTGAAGTCCCTCATGCTGCAATCATGCCATACAGTTGGGGCCCCCTTCTCTCCTTCTACTTACCCTTTTGACCTTCTTGGGCTCCTCAGTGTCTGTGGTGCTCTCAGCATTGCCCATGACCTCTGCATAGAGAGAGTGGTTAGTTCTCCCTCAACCAGTTCTCATACTAGGTATGGGGTCACAACCAGTCCTCACTGCCTAGGCATCAAACTTACCAACTTTCCCTTCAAGCACTGTCTCCTGAATGACTTGAGAGGCTCCCATGTTGTCGTGGCCACCAAAATCTCTGGAGTTCTCAAAGTCTGACATGCTGATGTCTGTTCGGTAGCTTCTAATGGATAGGCGGTCTGTGAAGAAAGAGAAGAATTGGTATGGAAAAGGGGCTGGACAGAGGAGAATGGGGTCCCACCCTATTTGAGCAGCTCCTCTGCAGCCTATAGGACAGCAGAGGGCCTAGAGTCCTCTCATGGCTACCTCTGACTCTCCCTAAAGTGGAATGGGAAAACACTCAGTCCTTCCGATGAGGAACCAAGACTTGACCCCTGACCTTTGTCACCAAGGGACTCTCAATGTTCAGCTCCCAATTTGGCCTTAGGTCCAGCATGTGGGATGATTATTGTCATCCTCCCTGGAACTTTGAGAATGGAGGAATGAAATGGGGATATGCCAAAGGCACACACTGTATCAGTGAGCAAGGAGGTCAAAGCCCAGGTCTCCCTGGCATCCTGGTCTCCTACTAGACTCGCATCTGAACTGAGATCAGGCAATGGGACATGGCCTACCAGGGGCAGTGTCTGGATAGCAGCACTTAGTTAATATGGGAGAGTGTGGAGGTACATTTTCCAACCCCTACTCCCCAACTCTGCTTCCTTGGAATCCTCTGCGTGAGCCGATGGAAAGGAGGAGACAGTGGTGGCCTCCTCTCTGGGAATCTGTGCTGGGGCTTAGGGCTCAGGGCTGGAGGTGGGATGGGGAGCTTTTGGGACTCACCCACATTCTTCCGATGCCGGGCTCTGGCCACCCACACAGCCACAGTCCCCAGTGCCAGCACCAGGCCCAGGGGTACCAGAGTGGATAGCAGAACTTTGGAGCTCACACTTCGTTGTTCTTCAGAGCTGAAAGAAGGATTTCAAGTCCATCACAGAGAAAGGGAACTGAGGGCTCCAGGTTGAACTGGAAAGTTGGTTCCAGCTAGTCGTCCTCCCTTACCTTCCTAACAGAGCTCCCCACTCTGTTCTAAGAAGTCTTCCCAGGCCCAGCAAGACAACAGAGGGCTGTCTCTACAGGATGAGGCAGTACAAATCCTGCCTCAGCCACAGGAGAAGGATTGAGGGTATTAGGGGCCTGTGGTGTACAAGCAGAGGTACTAAGGGCTACCCCCGCCGTTGGGCTTAGTGGTCCAGAATCAGCTTCTTGATCTCTGAAGTGGTCTTTGAGTGAAATGCCCTGGATCTCTCCTCACCTGCTGGCATCTACAGATGCTCTGCCCTCACTGCCTTGGTTTCCTGCATTCTCCACCACTCTTTCCTCTGCAAAAAGCCTGGGGTTCAGAACAGCTTTGTTCTCCACCTGTGGCTTTACCATCTCCTCCTCAAGAGCGCTGTTTGCAACTGTTGGGTTGGGGTTGACGGCATCAGACCCTGGAGTAGAGCAGAGTAAGGGCTGAGTTAGGGTTTTATCTCCTTGTTTTTCCTCTTGGAAGTTAGGAGGTCTGAGAAGTGAGACTTGTCAGGTATCACTGGCTCGGGTAGAGGTCAAGGCTGTTGGGGACATTGGAGACAGAGGAGCCGTGACTTTCTCTAGCTTGTCACAGTTGATCTCCACCCCAGTGTTACTGAATTTGTTTCCATGTCCAAGGCTGAGTGCCACAGATACAGCTGTGAAGAGGGGTCCAACACAGAAGCAGAGATGGAACCTCTACCCCAGCAGGATGTCTACAGGCTTGAGCAGGCCACTGCTGCCGCCTGGTGGTAGCGTCACAACAACCCCTCAGTGAACCAGACTGGATGCACCTGGACACCATCAGGTGCTCTGAAAGGAGTAAAAACATCCTGGGAGACTTCACCGGGCCTTTAGAAAAGTGGTTATAACTGAAAAAGTTGTTCTATTTTTTTTTTTTTTTCTTTTTAGTGCTGCTAGGGCTCCAACCATGCTGAGCACGTTTTAGCCTTGAGCTACATCTCCAGCTCGGTGACATCATTTTTTTTTTTTTTGCATCAGACCTTGTGAATAAGATATCTGGTCCTTCTCTGAAAGCAGATTTGGGGAGTGGGAGAGAAGGTGCCCATGTTGCATAGAACGGTGACTGCGAAATTTCTACATATAAAAGTGGAGTTCTTAAACACAGGAGAAAAGGAGGTATACAAAAGCAGTCTTTCAACTATTCTTTTGTATACAGCAGCAGAATCTCCTGCACCCTATGGGTCATGATTCTGTCTGGTTCTACAGGGCTGATATCAGTGAAATAGCAGTAGCTCAGTCCCACAAGTGATACCTGACCACCAGTAAGCATCATAGACACTGTCCACAGCCTACTAGAACTTTGTGAGATATCCTATCCCCAAATTGTTAGAAGTGCTGGTCATATATTTGCCATTGCAGTATTTATGTTATGTTTTATTGTTAACAATCTTTTACTACCAGAGAAACTTTTTCTTAGTTGATATCTTTGTATATATTAACCTATTCAAATACTATGGGAGTACTCTGAATTGATTACAGATTTGTACATACGATACACAACATTCTGGCCTCTAAGTTGGACTCACGATTTGACTTGAATTTTGGAATGTTGTTTTGGAGTATTTAATTTAATTTTAATTAATTAATATTTAATTAATTTTCTGAATATTATTTAATTATACTTTTTGTTTTATTATTCATACTGTATCTGTAACTTACAATCTACTTATAAGACATGGTATGATATTTCCTCCTAGTATTAGAAATTTTAAAAAGTATATATATATATTTATGTGTGTATACATAAGAGAGTTAGGGTAGATATATAGCTACTTTGTCTTAGTTCTCAAGAATAAAAGTTTGTACTAATAGTGTTTAGACAAGATATCAGGTCTGCATCTTGTCCTCTGAATAACTATTATGAAGACAACAATACGCATGGTACTAATTATTGTAACCACCCTACTAACTTGTTTTGAAACTGTTTCATTGCTATTTTATCTTTTTTCTCATTAAAATGATTTTAAAAATCAAATATTAAAAATAAATAAATAAATAAAAATGGCTTTCCGAGTATGGAAGGGATTTCCATGCAGTTGAAGGGTGGTGACAGGACTTTTGCCCTAATGGTGTGGTTCATTAGCAGATGCACTGGTTTTACCTCATTTCTATGTGTGAAGGACACCTTCATTGCCCCTCCACCCCTGCTTCTTACAGACAAAGCTAGGGACCACCCCTGACTGAGAAGGTGTTAAGCAAGGGCTTCTGAAAGGTGCTGAGGGATGTGGGATTTGAAGACTCACCCCTTGCCATCTCCTTGACTGCCACATAGACAGCTGCAGTCTCTCCAAAGGTCCCGCCCTGCTTCACACCACACCAGTACCAGCCCTCGTCCTCCTTAGTGATGGACTGCAGGGTCATGGAGACAAGACGGCTGTTCTGGTCACAGCTCACAAAGGCCTGGCTGGGGCCTTCATCTTGGCTGGGCAGGGCCTGGCAGCTCTGGTCCCTCCACTGACACCAGTATTTCTCATAAGAATAGAATTTGCATGGGAAGTGGCAGTAGAGCTTGAGGGTCTGCCCCAACACAGCTGTTGTGTTCTTTGATATCTTCAGACTTGGTTCCCCTGAAGCAGGAAGGGAGGAAGAAGTAAGTCAAAAGGCAGCACAGGGAGAGACTGCAGGAACTGCCTGGGGGCTAACCTCTGTGTGTATTTCCTCTTCACATCATATTGTGAACAAATGCACTACGCCGATGCATGTGAAACGGAATGGTGTGCTGATGTGTTAATCGTTGTTGGTGCCCACCGTGATCAGCCTCTCAGAGGACACAGCCCTGGCCAGTTGACCAGTGTGTTTTCCTTACTCTTCCTTTTCATTCAGCTTCAACCTTAGAGCCATGTCCAGCTGGCTACTTCGGGTGAGCCCTGCCCATAGCAAGGGAGGCGACTGTCCTGCTAGTAGGAGGTGCTACATAAGGAAGCGCATAGGGGGCTTGTCAGTGGTGTGAAAGCGTGACCTCTAGATGAGATAAGTTTCTTCTTCGGGACTGTTCAGATCTGTACAGCAACATGGATGTAGGTGAGGTAGGAGGAGTGGTCAGGGCAAAACTGCTGCTATGGGACTGGCCTTGGGGCTTCCACCCTTCCCCCAGGGTAGGTTTGGCTCTTACCATCAACAACCTTGATCTCCACTGTGGTCCTCCAGCGAGTATCACCGTTGGTGAGACACCAGTAGAAGCCTGCATCCTGGGCGGTGAGCTGGTTGAGAATGACTGTGTAGGAGCCATTGCCTGGCTCCTCGGAGAGAGCCAGCCGGCCGTTGTACTGCTCCGGAGACTTCTCCGGGCTGCTCCCCACCAGCACTGGGCAGCGGCCATTTTGCTCCCCATACCAGCGACAGAAGTACTTGGAGCTCTTGCTCTCCTTGGGGTTGTAGGGGCAGAGAACAGCCACAGAGCCACCTATCACCCCCTTCGCAACAGTGGGCACATGGGGAATTATGGTCTCTGGAAGACAGACAGAGATGGCATGAGAGGAAGGGAAGGCAGGGAGAGCTTTGCATGGCCTGAGCAGCTTCCTTCCGTGGTTTCAGCTGGGGAGGAAGGAGAACAGCTCACTCTGCTCAGGCAAGGGAAAGCTTTTCTTGAGACCACAAAGCTGGAGCCACCAGGGGCAGACTCTAGTGCCCTTTTGCCACCAGTATGTGTGTACCTCATGGTGTATTTTTTTTTTTTTTTTTTTTGTCTTTTTGAGACAGGGTCTCACTATGCAGTTCAGGCTGGCCTTGAGCTCACTTTTATAGCCCAGGCTGGTCTCAAACTCATACTGATCCTCCTGCCTCAGCCTCCCAAGTGCTGAGATTACAGGCGTGTGACATCATGCCCAGCTGCACCTCATTTTTTCTCCACCTCTGTCTGAGCAGAGAACGGATCCAATGGAGGGATTTGGTTTCTTACAAAACATCTGTGTGTGTGTGTGTGTGTGTGTGTGTGTATACACATGAGCACAGACCCCTAAAGCAAAGTTACAGGTACAGAGGCTTTGAACTACAAGCACTGGCTTCCTGCTTCTCATGAGGATAGCTCTGCAGAGTGCACCAGGATGAGAAGCAAGTTTTCAATTATTTTATTGCATTGTTGCTTCTCCAATGTGTAGCTGAGTGGGCCAAGCAAACTGAAGAGATGTGGGAGTAGAAAATTTGAGGCTGGTACCTCACCTTTCTAGGAAGTTCTGAGACCAACCTGAGTGCCCAAGTGAGGGGCATCCACCTCTCTCAGGGCTCAGGGATCAGAATCAAGGGAGAGGAGGGGACAGGGCCTAAGAAGGCACAGGATCCCCAATAGTCTACAAGTCTTGCCCTAGGGGCTCAGCTCTCTTTGTTCATATTCATCGTGGATGACCACCAAAAGTCCACAATAACAAAGAGTAGTTGGGACCTAGCCCAAAGCAGAGGCTGCGCTGCTGCCCATGTAGCACTCAGTTGGGGTTCCTCAGAAGGCCTGCTGTTGACAGGTGGATGGATATGCATATGGGAAGGTTCAGGGAGCATAGCCTCCCACCAGCAGAGTGTTCCACCCCTTCTCCCTGCCTGCAGGGGCTTACCCTCGTTGACGAAGAGCTGCCAAGCCTGGAGGGGCCCGCCTTCCTGGGGCTCTCCATCCAGTTGGGCTCCGCACAGGTATTCTCCAGCGTCCCCGGCCTGCAGGCCTGTGATCAGCACGCTGAAGCGGCCATCTGCTGCATCCTCGTCACTGAGCAGGATCCTGCCCTCAAAGGCTGGATCCCTCCTCCCCAACGTGTTGATGATCACATCACAGCCTTTAGACTTGTTCACCCGGCATAGAAATTTTGGCAACTTTGCCACCTCAGGGCTCAAGGCACAGTCAAAGGTCACGGAGCCCCTCAGTTGTCCATAAACCAGCTCAGGCTCGGGCTCTAGCACCTGGAGATCAACATTCTTCCTGTCGCTGCTAGGATCTTCCCCAGCCTGGCAGACATACATCCCTGTATCACCAACTGTGAGCTGATTGATGATGATGCTGAATGCAGATTGGTCGGTGCTCTGAATATCTAGGCGGACTCTGTCTTTAAAATTGGGGCCCACATCCCGATTGGAGTTGATGACTAACTCACAGGACTGATCTGTCTTCTTGCAGAAGGATTTCTTTTTATTAGCGTTCTCACTTGTGAATGGGCATCTGATGGTCACTGTCTTGCCCATGTCCATAGTGTAGACATCAGTGTTGTTCAGGAGCCGAGAATCTGCAGGATGAGAGGGGAGGCGTTGCAATTGTCCTGCCTTCTAGTGAAATCATGGACTCTTTGCTGTTCCCACTGAAGGGCATGGGGGGCTGTCACCTGGAATGCCTGCGTGCCAAGGGGGACCCTATGGAAGATATTTGTTGATGATAGGAAAATGGCACCCCAAAAATAAAGGCGTTGGAAGGCCTTAGAAGTAGCCTTAGAAACTAAGCTTCTTTCTGATTTCTGCCCTCCTTCCTTACTCCTTATTTTCTCCCTAAGCCTGAGAAACTGGAATTCCTTTTCCCCAAGGCCAGCCATAGGAACTAGGACTCCAAAGCTACCCATACTTAAAGCTATCCATAAAGCTATCTAAGAACATTGCTGTCCCCCGCCCCTATCTCTACATGTAAGAACTGGCCTAAGAGGCTTCTCTGGCCCCCATGGTGTCCTCAGACTTCAATCCCAAGGCATCAGGCCACATACCTGGGGGGATGGAACGCTACCACTAAGGGGCCAAGAGGAATCTGAACAGCCAGCCCTGACTCTCCTACTGGCTCCCTGCTAACAGCCCAGGCCATTTTGTCTTATTAGGTTCTCCATGGCCTTTTCTGCCTCATGGAATCTAAGCATGAAATCAGATGGCTTTCTTGGGTCTTTGGAACTTCATTCTGAGGCTCTGGTCCCTGTGAAACTTTGACGGAATGCGTTTGGTTCACGTTCTCTCTTGAACCTGGCTCTTGTTACACAGGTAATGGTCAGGGCCCTTGGGATGGGTGGGACTGGAATCGCCCCTTTCCTCCTTCCACCTCCCAGATCCTTCCTCAGGTTACACTAATCTCTCGCTCCTCTGCACCCTTCCTCCTCATATCTTCCTCACTCACTACATCCTGTCTAGGTTAATTCATCCTGATCTACCTCTACTGGAGGGCACAGATACATTTTCTCCTGCTGTGGATAGCATGGTGCTGGGGCCTCAACGCAGGATAAGCCTTTCTTCAGTAGAATGTGTTTACTCAGTGTCTGTCTCTTCAGGATTCTGGTTAGTGATCAGGAAATAACACTGTAATTGATGCTGATAGTTCTGATGGACTCTCAGAATAGAATCCATGGACTCATGGATTCTATTTTTATTATTGTTTAGTTTTTACAGTGCTGGGGATTGAACTTTGGGCCTCACACTGAGCTACATCTCAGCCCATTTCTGTTTTTTATTTTGAGGCATGGTCTCACTAAGGTGCTAGGTTGCCCAGGCTGGGATCAAACTTCTGATCCTCCTGCCTCAGCCTCTCAGATTATAGGTATGTAACCCTATGCCTTGCTTAATGGGTCCCATTTTTTAAAAAATACAAAGAACTTCTAATGATATAAGGCTTTGATCTCAAGGGTATATTTGTAGTAGGAATATAAGGATCCCTGTAATTCTCTCTGTGGCTTTCCTATCTCCTTATGCACAACTTCCAACAAACACAATGAGGAAAGCTGTCCAGTGACCCTAAGCTGGGGCCTCTGTAAAGCCCTAAAATGTCACTGTCCCAGAAGACCTAGGAAGGTGCACTCATCACACCCAAATAGGACTGTCTTATTTTTGTACCTTATTATGAAATCTTTCCTAACTCCAAGTCAGGATGAGGGTCCTATGAGGGATTCTTGCTCCGTAGCCCCCATCCCCATCACTCCTGACACGATTCTCTCTGACTCCTCCCGAGGCCTAAGGAGCCTGAATGCTTACCCTGCTTGACCTCCAGGCTTACGTCAAAGTTCAGGCCTCGGTTGTTGATGCCCAGGCCGCACTTGTAGTGCCCGGAGTCCTCCCTCTTGAGACTGGTGATATTCACCATGAAGGCACCAAGTTCTGGGAAGTTGACGAGGTTGGATCTGCCCATGTAGTCCTGGGAGACGAAGCCTCCCGAAGAGATGAGGGTCACACAGCTGCCCTTGGTGCCCTGGCGACACCAGTACTTCCTTGTGTGCCGGTTGACAGAGGTGGATGGGTAATAGCACATGATGGACACTGAGTTCCCTTCCAGGGAGCTCACCTCTTCAGGACCAAATATGGGGCTTTTCATGGAGACCACTGTGGAAAGAACAAGCAGAGGCCTTCTAAGCCCTGGGAGATGCAAATCCTGCTGAAGGAGCCAGGCTACCCGTCTGACTCAACAGGTATGCGCTCTGTGTTTATTTATGAGATACTACAGCTACACAATGCTTCATCAATAAAAAAGAGTAAGCAAAAGATTGCTTAATCATGCATCAATTCTTTTCTTTTTAGGGGAAAGTGTGAGTGCAGTCTCCTACTACCACAAATTATGTGGTCGAGTTTCTCGCATTTGGGAAAATCACAGGGGTCAGCACATCCGGAGTGCAAAGGTTCAGCATCACCCTGGAACACCACTATGGTGATCATAGTATCACCTCTGCCAGGTTAAGTATTTCAATTTTTATTGTAATTGATTAAAGCAAAACTTTTTAAGGTCAATGAATGACAACTATGATATTCTTGTGTTTTAAAAAATTCATCATTTGGGCTGGGGAGATAGCTCAGTGGTTTAAGCGCCTGCCTGGCACATGCAAAGACCTGTGTTTGATCCCTAGTACCACATGCCATACCCCCCAGGCACACTGTGCTAGTCACCAAAACCCAACGTGGTGGTGCATGCCTGTAATCCCAGAGCTGGGGAAGCTGAGACAGGAGGATCACTATAAGTCTGAGCTGTGTAGCGAGACCCTGTACTGAATGAAGAAATAAATAAATAAATAAATAAATAAATAAATAAATAAATAAATTTTAAAAATCTACCATTTTTGTATAGTGTTGCTTTTTATATAGTTTTTCTTTTGCATTTATAATCTGCTAGTCCCTTGCATTCTAAAAACACTTTCAAGCTGATTTATTTCTTTTTCTTTCACTCTCTCTCTCTTTCTTTCTTTCTTCTCATTATTTTTTAATCTTTTACTTATGTATTCGGTACAGTTCTCACTATGTCACTATGCAGCTTGGAATCATAGTGAACCTCCTGTCTCAGCCTCCCCAGTGCTGGGATTACAGACATGTGCCACCATACCTGGATTTGGTGGTCGGCTCAGTGCACCTAGGGGCAGGGTTGTGTATAGTATGCAGTGCTAGGAATTGAACCTCAATCCTTGCACTTGCCAGGCAGGCATGTAGACTGCTGAGCTATCTCCCTGATCCCTGATTTCTTTCTTCTGGATTAAAAATACTAAAAGCCAGCCAGGTGTGGTGGCACACGCCTGTAATCCCAGTACTTGGGAGGCTGAGGCAGGAGGATCAGGGCAACTTTGAGACTAGCCTAGGCCACAAAAGTGAGTTCAAGGTCAGCCTGAACTCTACAGTGAGACCCTATCTCAAAAAGACAAAAAAACAAAACAACAACAAAACAAAACAAAAACACCTAAAAGTCAGGAAGGAGAACCAATAAAAATCCATTAGTCACTCATAAAGATGCTCAGTTTGAGATCAGCTTCTTTTTTGATTCCCCCAAAAAGACTGAACCTTGGTCTTGAAATTAGAGATTGCCATTCCTCCCCCACTCCTTTGACATTGCCTTCATATGACTCCCTTTTAAAGGAGTATAAAGTTTGAGAGGGATCCTTAGGGATGAATCTGACTTCAGGGTCCCCAGGAATTGGGACCTGGAAGGCATGGGAGGCAGTGAGTAGAGCCCCAGCGAGTTGGGACCTGATGACATACCTGGGAAGACAGCCAGCAGGCAGACAAGCAAGGAGAGCATCTTTGCTGGTGGTGCGGCAGGGCCTTGCACCGGCCAGGGCAACCTCTTGGGAGAGACGCTGGAAGACAATCACCACGGGGAATGAAGGTCCTGTGTCTTCTAAGACTCGTTGAGCCCAGAGTTTCTGCTGCACCTACTTGACTTTCTGTCTCTAATGCCTGACACAAGCCCCCTAGAGTGGGTGGATGGATGGCCCTTCAGAGCCCTGCCATCCTACAGAAGTATTGTTTCTCAATACTTATAAGGAGATTTTTGTCTTCTCACCCAAACTCCGTGTTCCTTGGGAAAGGAACATCAGCAACAAATCTGTGTCTCTCTCCAGAGGACACAGTATTAGGCACACCATAAGGCATCAGGAATGGCCTCTTGGGGTGTTTGCTCACAACCAGTGAGCAGCCAGCCACATCCTTCCTTTTCAGCTACCTCTCTCCCAACAACCCTGTAGCTGGAAGGGGCTGAAATATTTTTTAGTGTATTCAGATCAGCAAACTGAGAACTGTTGAGTAGATCTGCTACTTAGTAAGGTTATAAATATAATGACAAATGCCGCTGTCATCACCAATTATTCTCTTCCCATGCCCCAGGCACCATGCTACATGATTTACATGTTAGCTCATTGAAAGCGGTATCAACTCTACAAGTTGGGCATTCTTATCAACACTCTCCCTCCAAGAAAAAAGGTTAAGTGCTTTCTTCAACATCACCAAGGGTTCAGAGTGTGGGGGTGGAAAAGCTGGGGACAGCGTTTGAACCCCAACTATGTCTGACTCCAGAATCCATGCTTTCAAGTTCTTCGCTGAATTGTATCTCACTGATAGAATGTTTACAATGGATACTGACCCCTTGTTTTGTAAAACCCTCAAACTATTTGTTTGAGCTTTATAACCTCCTTTAAAATAGGATAGACATGTATAATCACACCCATCTCATAAGTAAGAATATCAAGCTATTGGGATACTGAATGATTCTCATGATCTTCCAATGACTTGGTTATGAGTGAAAGCTAAAAGACATAGAGGCTTTGATCTTTGTAACCCTTCCTGGTGAGGCTGGCAGACAAAGATGGAGACATGAAGGCAGCTTCTGTGGGCTTTGTCACCACAAGGCCTGCCTGTGGCCATCTTCTCAACCAAACTACAGCCTAGGGGTACCAAGAGGAGTAGAAAAGGATCTCTGTTTCCCAGTGTGTCTGACAGACTTTCAACTTTGGAATAGGTTGCGCAGACAGTGTTGGAGGAGAAAACAACGCTAATAAACCTTGGGCAGCACGGAGCAACCATAAAGATAAAGAAGCTGGGAACAGAAGGGAGCCTAGGGAGTTATCTCCCCCACTGCCTTGGCCCCAGCTCCTGTGTCCAGAAACTTCCTTTACCAACTCGAGCCAAAGGCAATACAGTTGTTTATCTTGGTTATTTCTTTTCCATAAGGGAATTTCCCAGCCAGGAACCCTTGTATTTCCTGGTTCAGATAAAGATATTCTGTTTCCTTGAGTTCTTTGGAAGAGTTAAGGGTGGGAGTGGGGACAGATATAGGTGTCAGGTGGCAACTTGAGGTTTTCTTAAGTGTGGTTAGTTGTCCCAGGCTTTTCTCACCAGGCCAAAGATAAACTGGCGTGGGACCTCAGGCAAAGGCCGGACTCAGTCCCAGTTTGGATGTGTTTAGAGGCCTCTGCCTAGAGGCACAGGTGAGTAGGGGAAAGCTCCCAGGCAGGAATTTTTCTGCTTACCTGGTATAGGCTAACTGCAAAGCCACTGGGAACCTGCATTTGCCATTTATGCTGCTCTGAGTACAGTCATAAGTTGGAAGGCCGAGTGCCTTGTGCTCACTTTCAAGAGCCCAAACCTGCAATAATTATCCTTGATTCTCACTCTGATTCTCATCTCTAGATGAATAATATTCTTAATATTTTCTTAGACTGGAGAGGGTCTTCCCATGGGCTAGGTAGTGTTGCAGGCTTTCCTAGATTGATAAGGTGAGTAACTAACTCATCTAGTGTTCTAGAAGAGTCCACGAGGGAGTCCTAACTCCTAGGCCAGGTCCCTCAGTCTGTGAAGTTTGGATCGCTGGGTATGTCCTGCAGAAAGAGGAGGTGTCTGCTCCCATCAGTGTGCGTAGTTGTAAGTGTCAGGGCCAGACCGTCAAGCATACACAGCTGGGAGAGCAAACCTGTCAGAAGATGATCCTAGCAAGGAAACAGTCCAGTGCCAGGGGAGACGGTGGGCAAGTGAGACACCCAAGAAGAGGAGCTCTTTCTTGCTCAGTGGTAAAATTTAGAGGAACTTGTGACAGTGGCTAAAAAGACTGTGCTTTAAAAATCAGTAGAGACACCTTCATCTCAGGCCAACTTTCTCCCAAACTCAGGGGTGTCAAGTCTCAGAGAAGCTCAAGTTATAGGATGGCTGAAGTTGAATTTAAAAGATTTGCTTAAGAAAAGAAAGCACAAAACACTTACTGAATGCCTACTTTGTGCCTCATGATTATAAGTCTCGGGCAGCCCTGAGTCCTTCTTTTATCTGACCCAAGGTAGGTTCTATTGTCTTCATATTGCAGTTGGAAAACTAAGGACTAAAGCAAGGCTTGACCCCAAGACCCTTGAGAGAATCATAATCTAAGATCATGATGCTGTTTTTATCTTTGAATGGGTAAAGGGGTCTGTTTTATTGGGTTAAATGTACATTGATAGGTCATGTTTTAGGACATTTTCTGGTCCTAAAATCAGAAGACAGTATTTTAAAGACATTATTAGTTAACTATGTGGGTACTCAATATATTCATAACTTGTGTCTCCACAATTGTGGATAGGGGAGGGATGATAACTTTGCTGGAGAATGGTTTGTCTCCTTATCAGATTAGTCAACCCCATTCCATTGCAGTGTGGGCTATGACCTGGAGTTTAATTTTCTACCTATCTTGTCTCAGGTGTCCTCTTTCTCAGGTGAGAAGGGTCTCTTAGATCTCGGTCCTGGCTGGACACACTGGTTCTCGTAACCTCACAGTGATTTGAGCTCCTAATCTTTGGTTCCAGGAGAGAATAAAATGAGGTTCTCACAGTCCCAGGAGCCACAGAGAGGATAGATAGACTGGAACCCAAGCTGTCAACTTCTCATAGATCATGAGTGTGAACTCGGGAGCAGAAGGTTCTGCGGTTCAGAGGAGTGAAGACTGGCTGGCTTGGCTGGGCGTGAGGGCCTTCTCTACCTGGATGGAACAGCCCCTTGTGAGGCTTCCAGGATCAGCCCGGCTTGAGTTTACCTGGGTCTATTGCTCTCAGCTCTCCTGGGCAGATGCATCAGGCACAGATCATACAGAGCCTGGAAAGAGCTTCATGAGGAGGACCATGAGGTTGAAGAGGCAGATATTCAGCATCCTGCTCTGCCAAGGGGTACAAAGAGAGTTCTACTACATGGGCATAATCCCCTAGCTCAGCTCACTCATCTGAAGAATGGGATATTGTCCCCAACAATTCTTGCCTGAAGGGCGTGTGCCCTTGGGATGGGAGAATATGATGAGGGGTAATGGAATAATGTCCATGGAAGCACTCTCAATAACATCCAGGGCTGCTCCTGTAAAGAGATGACAGTTATTCCCACGGGGGCTGGAGAGATCTCTGTATCTCTTTTTGGGTAAGTGGCACAGAGCACCAATTCCTCTGCTGCACTGTCACTGTGTGATTTGGGGCTATTTACATTCTGAGTCTTAGGCTCCTCATTTGTAGCCTGGTGGTGACTGTACCACATTCAGGAGTTGTTTTAAGCATAGACTAGTCTATGATCTTTTGGGTGTGTAAAAAACAATGCCCAGTCTTCTCGCTTCCTGCCACAGCGTGAGAAGGAGAAGGCTGCTTGCTGAGGGCCTTTCCAAGCCTGAGTGTGAGTTCTGCAGGTCAGGCTAGGACGGCTGAGAGAGGAGTGGTGAGCACCATGAACAGGTCGAAAGCATGGTCAAAAGACGCATGCAGAGCTCTTGAAGCCATCTGCCTATGTTAACCAGTTCATCCTTCATCACCACATAGCAGGTGGGACAATATGACTTCACAAATCGCACAGCACACAGAGACGTAAGATATTTGCAGGTGACTGCGATGGGAATGTGGGTCAAAAGTGTGGGCTGTTAGTCCCTGTGCCCCATGGAGGAGCGACTGCTTGTCACAAATAAGCAGTAAGGATGGGAAGGAACAGGACGTCCAGCATTAGGGAAACGGGTTAGTTCTATTCTTTCCTGCTCACCTTTCCCTAAAACAGCAGAGTCCAGGAAGCCTCACCGATACCTGGAAGTAGGTGCCAATGGCCAAATTTCTTCCTGAAATACATTAGCACAGTCTGCCACGTTTGTCTCTTGGGTACATGGAAGCCAAAGCTTTTCTTCTTTGTCACACTGTGTCAGTGCTGACTGAGCAATGGCCCATGGCCACCCAGACCAAGGGTGAGGCATGGGTCGAGGTCTCTGCTGAGTATAAAGTGGGCGTCATACAAGTTGAATATTTCTTCTTCAAAATAGTGGAGCCAGGGTTGTTTTAGGTTTGAGATTTTTAAAAGTGTTGGAGTATTTGTATATATTACTGGGGTATCTTGGGGAGGGAATCCAAGTCTAAGATGAAATTCATTTACATTTCCCATATACCTTATGCATATAAAATGAGGGTACATAATTTTATATGACATTTTTTGAGCACCTGTGTTTGGACCACAGTCGATCACATGAGGTTGGGTGCGTAATTTTTCACTTGCATTAAGTTGGTACTCAAAAGTTTTGGGTTCAGAGGCATTTGGATTAGGAATTCTCAATCTCTGATTTTTAAATTATAATCTGTATTCTAGGTGATATCAAAATGTCCTTGCAACCATGTCAGAATGATGTTCAATCATTGTTTGTTGTTTGTCCCTACTAGGGGACTTCACGGCACTCACATAGACTCGCCGAGTCTTAGTTTCCTTGACTATGAAATAGTTGTTTTTGTTTTTGAGATAGGGCCTCACTGTACAGTTCAGGGTTGCCCTTGTGTAGTTCAGGGTAGCCATGAGCTCATTATATAACCTTAGCTGCCTTGAACTCATGGCAATCCTCCTGCCTCAGCCTCTTGAATGCTGAGATTATAGGTATGTGCCACCACATTGGGTGCTTGAACGTGAATCTGATACAAATACTGCCTATTGCCCAGAGAGATTCCAAGAGAGAAATTGTCTCCTGAAAACTATTCCTGTATTTATTTGGCATCAACCATGCATAGGTTAAGCCGTTTCCTGTAAGTGGGTGCACTGATGCCAAACCTTGGTCCTCCTCCATCACACGGAGGAAAGGGAAGACTTGCCCAAAGTCTTGCAGCTAGAAAGTTGCAGAGCAGGATCCTCATGTTGGACACTCTATCCCATCTTCTGCAGCTGAAGAGATGAGGCCGCAGTGGTCCAAGGTATGAGGATCTACTAAGTGGAAGCTTTTTTCATGTGACCATGCTTTTTACAAGCCAAAGCCAGGCCAGGCACTCTAGAAGCACCAAGAGACGAGCAACAATGGCAGAGCACATTGCTTTGCTGTCTGCTGTCTGCTGAGTCTATTCTTTCTGCTTCTCACCTCGGCTTGGGGCAAGGACTTGTGGACAGAGAGTTCCAGACTCTGGCAGACCCTCTGCTTTCAGTCAGCGGATGCTGCCTTTACTCAAACCCTTGGCAATGGCACATCCCCTCTCTCAATGGTGACAAAGCCATGATTCTGCTGGTGATGGGGACAGCTGATGGTAAAACTGTTATGCAAAACATGAGCACCTTGAGTGGTTCTGTGAGCTGGAGCAGGAGATGGAGTCAACCAGCCACTGCCCTTGTACAAACAGCACCACAGCTGGCTTGGGTAGCATCAGGATGGGTAAAGGAGGTCTTCGGCACTGTGGTGGCTGTGCCCTACCTTAGCCTGTTCCTCTGGTAGGACAATGTTTTTGCCACAGAGAGCTAGGGCATGATAGCATGGTCCTGCATGCTTGTGTTTCAGATGGTAAGAATCTGCTAAAACATTGTCTGGTGGAAATTAGAAAGGGTTTCAGACACACTTAGCAGCCCAGAAAAAAAGGGATGGAATGTGGCCTCCCAGGGAACTAGAGATGGAAAACTTTGAAGACCAGCAAGGCTTAGTTTGTCCAGCAACTTATATGCATTCTCTGCATCCAGGTCTGTGCAGTGCTCCATAGGCCCTTGAGTAATTTAACTACACTGAAAAATAGCAAGCAATTGCTAGTTTATTCTAGAGGTCACAAAGCTACTGCACACATTTTTTTTTTTCATTTGGACCCACATCAACCTAGAGTGGTAGGTGTTATGTCCCTATTTTACAGATTTAGAAGTTTCAGATTAAACAACTTGCCTGAGATGACACAATTAACCCACCCCAGAAGAATAAGGGAATTTGGGGACAAACTCAAAGGGAAAAGTCCTATGCTGACCACTGTCATTCCTTCTCATCCACTAATATTTTGCAGAAAAAGACAGGGTTTCCGCACACACACAGGCAGACCCTTCTCATCCTGCTGCGATATGTGCCTTCACTCCACACCACACACAGCACCCAGCCTGCCCTGCTGTCTCCTCACTCCATTCCTGCAAGGCCACGAGTGAGAACATGAGGATTGCCTAGGCTCCCATCTCAGAGAGCATCCTGCCCTGGGATCCCAGGAAGCCACACTTACTTTGAGCTTTCTCTGTCCTGTTGCTCCAGTACCAGGGGCACGGCCCTCCGGCCAGTCCGGAATCCCTGCCTCTCTAGAAGCTGCCAGCAGGGCACTGGATTCTGCTGTCAAAACTGAAACTATGCTCAGGGACTGACCCACACCTGAGCTCTTAAAGGGCCACTGGCCTATAGGGCTGGTGGCCACCTGGCCACGTGACTCTCGTGGATCCCTGGCTTTCCTTTCACTTTAGCTCAGCACTCTGGCTTCATTTGCTTGGCCTCTGGGGGAGGCGCTGTGATTTGGGAACCCTTTGTCTCTGTAGCTGCAGAAGATGAGATATAGTGTCCCACAGGAGGATCCTGCTCTGTTACTTTCTAGCTGCAAGGCTTTGGGCAAGTCTTCCCTTTCCTCGTATTTCTTTTGATTGGAAAATAATACCGATTCCACAGGCAGCGGACACAGTCAGATATTAACTAGTGTAAAATGCCCGGCCTAAGGCACAGTGTGAAGTGGACACTTGTTTACTTGCGCATGGGTGTCCAGAAAGCCTCTCTTAGTCCTCAGTCTCACATCTCCAGCCACTAAGGAACATGTCCCCTCACCTCCTGAGGATGCTTAACTTGGATCGAGACATCCTTTACTCACCTTCTACAAAACCCCTGCTACCAGCCCCTGAGCTTGCAAAACCCTGGGAAGCAGAGCTTGCAGGAACCTGAACGATCATGGCTCTTCCCTTTCCACCCCTTAGCTACTCTAGGCTCCCCCAAAGCTGGGCTGACTCCAGAGCCTCATTAGGACCTGGGCCGGCTCCTCATGGTGGAGGAGGCAGCTTCCTTCCCTGCTGAAGTTAATCCATAGCAGCTTCCAAGGACACTAGGTGTTTGGGTTTCCTCGAGTGACTAGTTGTCTTGTACCACACAAGCAAATCTCAATCCCCCAAAACATAAGCACACACAGCCCTGTCCCTTTCCACCTTCCCACACACAGAAGTCTTACCCTGTCCTACCTTTGTGGAACTGACCCAGCTCTCCTTGCAGAGTCCTAGACAAGGAAGGAGAAATAGAGCTGGAGAAACGCAGGGAAGTCAGAGACCTGGGTCTGCCTAGCTAACCACACAGTAACCACAGTTCAAGTTAACCCATGGTCTCAGATGGCGATGGCAAGGAAAAGAAGCCATACTCTTCACTATGGAGCTGAATGTCAGACCCTAAACCCCAAACTGTACAGTCACTCCTAAGAAAGCTAGGTTCATTTCACTGATACCTTGATCGTTTCATTTTGGATAAAAAATTCAGTATTATTCTGGATTTTCTTTCATTTTTGTCATCTTTCTTTCCTCTGGGAGTGGCGAGGGGTAGTATTGGGCAGTGAGACAAGGGGGTGTCCCATTGTCTTGGCCGTTCAGCACAGTGCTGTGCTGGCTGGTGTTCCGGGAGGAAATATTTTTCTCTATTGAGAGGCAGCTTGTCCTGCCTGGCCAGTGGGCCTTTATTTTTGCTCATCTGGAGAAGTTTGTGGTCTAGTCTGTGCCCCCCTCATCCTACTGCTCAGCCCCTTTGGTAGGACTTCCAGGCCCCCAGCACCTTAGTGACCTATACCTGAAGTGCATCCTTTTAGGGACTTTAGCAATTTTCTTCTTCTCCCATGCTAGTGCGGGAGGACAAGAGCAGATGGAGATGAACAGAGAGTGGGGGACAGACCTGCTTCTGCCAGGCGTCAGCGCTGTTCTAGCATTTTTGTACACTTCTCTCCATTTGCACATAATAGACAAGGTGTTTGCAGGGTATGTGTTCTTATCTGGCAATAATCCACTCTTACCAAAGCAGGGAATAACTTCAGTCTTATTATCTGGTCTTATTAGGGGACAGGAGGGCAGCATAGGCCCTTGACAAGCCTGTGGGCAGGGCAAAGAACATGTCCATGAAGCCACAGCTCCCTGCACAGCCTGGAGGTATGAGCAGCACTCCTGCTGAATCCCACAGTGGTGGGCAGCTCACTCGGCCATGTTCCGGTGCCCGCTCCCAGTGGCCTCCAAGCTGCTCTAGTAAACCATGTCAGACAGCTGTGCCTGTGTGCGGCCATACACATCCCACATACACAACAGACCCACAGCCCCTGGATCTCACCGGTCCCGATCAGAGAAAGGGGAAAAGGAAAAGCAGAACTGAGTAGGAGGGTCAGGAAGTCAAAACCCTGTGACCTATTTAGGGTCTTTAGGCCTTGGCCACACTGGTGGTGTGACCGGTGTCCCCAGCTTCCCCTCTTGCGCTGCGGTTTCTGCATTTGGAATCCAGGGCCCTGTATCCATCCTGGGGTGAAGAGCAAGAGAGTCTAGTTGCCCAAATCCATGGTAATGATGGCAGAAGCGGCAGTCATGTTCCTGTTACTTCATCTGCTCACACCTCCCCTCCTTTAAAAAGTAATGCTTAAAAATTACCAGTGTATATAGGATAAGAAGCAGAACTTCTCACTTGCGCTTTGTGACTCTGGGCGGCTGGCAGAGAGTTTCAGAAACACTTCTCTGGGGCCAGCTCATTTGTGTCCTGGTCCTAGCTCTGCCTCTGATTTGCCAGACAGCCCTTGCCAAATCTCTGCCTCCTTTAGGCCTGCAGGATTTTTATCTGTTAAATGAAAAGGCCAAGGCCAAATGTTTCCCAAGCCTCTTCCACTCCGAGAATTCTGAATTCTGATCAAGCCCTATTATCTCACTTTTCTGTGGCAGCTGTAACAAAGGACTGCAGCCTTGGTGGCTTTGCACAATAGAAAGGCTGGAAATTCTGCAGCAGAGCCACCCTCTCTGTGGGTGTTCTAGGGCAGAACATGGTCCTCTCCACTTCCCGCTGTGCTGGCCTCCTTCGGCACTCAGTGGGTGGCCTCATCGTCCTACTTCTCCTTCCAGGACTACTTCGCCTCTGTGTGTGTCTCTTGCTATCCTCTGCCTCTCTCTCATGAGGACACTTGTGATGGCATTTAGAGCTCACTCAGATAACCGGGGACGATGTTCTCATTTCAAGGCCTGAATATTCGTGTCTACAGTGGCTTTTTTCTCAAGGTCATATTCACATGTTCTTGAGATTGGGATACAGGCACAGGTTGGGAGAGAAGATTTTTTTTTTTTTTTTTTTTTTTGAGACAGGGTCTCACTGTGCAGTTCAGGCTGGCTTTGAGCTCACTTTTGTAGCCCAGGCTGGTCTCGAACTCACAACGATCCTCCTGCCTCAGCCTCCCAAGTGCTGGGATTACAGGCGTGAGCCACCACGCCCGGCTTGGGAGAGAAGATTTTTAAAAACAATCTACCACAAATATCCATGATGACCACGATCAGTTAGAGGTCCATGGAAATCAGAGACATACAAGAAATTGCATCCTTACTTCGCAAGGGTTGACACAGAGCCTGGCTGAGGCACTGTCACCCACGTGCACCACTGTCTCAAAGCAGCACCAGCCAGAAGACAGCAAGCCACATGGGAAGGGCTAGTCTCTGTACCTAGATAGCCCTGGGTCCACATCCAAGCCTTGCCATCTGCTAGCCATGGGACTTTGGACACACTATTTGATTTCTTTGGACCTAACTATACTATCTCCATAAGGATGTTATAAAGATTAAATGTAATAGCACAATGGCTGGCAACTGAAAGGTGCTTATGCTTCAACATCAGTAAATACGATAGCCCCACTGAACGGGAAGATCTGAGGAAAGAAATGAAATGCCTTGCCCGACGTGCACAGTGCGACGATGGCACTGCTGGGCCTACTAGCGGGATCTTCTAGCAATGACATGTCTGTGCTTCCCAAAGCCTCCACACTCAGCTTGAGTCTTTCGGATTATACTTAGACAGAAAGCAACATAGGTTTACCCAAGGGTGATCTGGAGAGAACTGGAGAGGGTTGAGCTGCACAGATCCAGCCCGCAGGCTTTCATCGTTTGTTTGTTACTCCGAGACACTGACCCAGTCCACAGCAAGGAGGAGGGAGACTCAGCCACGCAGGCCTTCTCCATCCTCCATGGCCCACCTGGAATAGCTCAGCATGGATGGTTCTTATGCAGCTTGTTTTTGCCAAACAAACAAGATAAGAGTGAAGAGATGAAATGCTGTTTGGTGTAAGTTCTCCACTCCCATCTGCAGGTCTTTGGTTGAGTCAATGTTTAAACCTTGTTTGGAGTCAATGTTTAATCACAGGTCAGCCAGCCCTATCACTCAGCATTCCCCTTGAGCTTGACATACAGAGTCATTTTTACATTAATCAGGGAAAAATAATGTTAAGATAGTGACTCTGCCAAAGCCAAGGCTTTGCCGTCTTTGTAAAGCATATTGAATGCTTAGAATTATTCAAGCCCAATTAGCCACTCCCTCCAGCAGATAACACTTGGATTGGCAGGTGCACGGTGTTGAATCTTCTTGCTCCATTCTGCTTTGTGAGCTGGGGGAGAAGAGCACGGGATGGGGACAGATGCCCTTGTCACTCAGTTGGCAGCTGCAGGTTGCTGTCACATGGCAGCCTAAGTGTGGCCACTGCCTGGAACCTCTCTAGGAGGGATGGAACTGGAATAGTCCAGTTGGCTGGGCTTGGGTGAGGTTTTGAGGGCTTCTGTTTGTAGGCCTAAGATTTCTTCCAGGTGAGTCTACCAGGTGTGAGAAGGAGGAGAATTAACTGCAAAAAACCCTGTATTTCCCGGACTATTGGGAGAGTTTACAGGGCATTCCTGGGGTCCTTCTGGAGGAGTGAGCTCAGGGCATGGTGTCTACAGCCTGGCAGCACTGCCAGTGAAGGAAAATTAGAGATGGCAAGCTGAGTGGTGGAGACCACGGACGCCAAAGAAGGGAAGAGTGGTGCCAGTCAGTGGCTTTCAATCTTTGGATGAGGTGGCAGAGAATGAGTTACTGGCCAGACTCAGCCATGTGAGCTTCTGAGCTTTTCTTTTCTTGCAGTGAAAACCTTCCTGAGTACTCGTTATTTGTGACACTGCCCAGATGTCCAGACCTTCGCCTTTATTCCTAGCTCACTCAATCCCAAAGCGCAGATAGCCCTTCTTCCAGACTGTTGGCATAGAGGGGCTGTTAGTATTCTTTATGCTTTAGCTGCAGCAGGACATGACAGAGATGTGGGGGAGGCCCTGAGGCCAGCTGAGTGTCACCCCAAAGTGGGTGTTATGGGTCAAGAAAACCATAAAACTGAATACCAAAGAAATGGAATTGGAAAGTTGGCTGTGGTCCAAAGGCTGTCTTCATTCTCCTTTAGGGATAATCCCCAACCTCCAACCTCTTAAAAAGCTTTTATTCTCCCATTCTGAGGCCTAGGCAAACATTTTCTGAGGTTACTGAAGCACTCTTCTACCTTTCTTACCTCCACACCCTGGCTGGGGAGGAATGGAAAGAGGAAGACATTTTAGCAAAGGCATCCAAAGTCAACAGGAGGGTGTCAGGTGACAGGGCACAGAGCTGCTCCCCAGCCTCTTGAGGTTCTTCTGAAGGCTTCTTGCTGCTTCCTTGTTCCTGTTCTGGGCCTGGCCTTCAGCCCAAGGTGTGCCTGGCAGGTCACCACTAGGAAAATGGCCCCTGCTCTCCCTGCAGCCAGTGCCCAGTGCCTTGGCATGTGTGTCTGTGCAAGGGGAGTCTTTCTCTCACAAAATGTGTGCTGTAAGTATTTTGAGTCATCTGTACTATGCTGCTGGGGTGAGCACGGAGACAGCTGGCAAATGGAGAAGCTCAGGTCAGTGGCCTGGTGAAGCAGACTGCCCTCCTGCTCCAGAGCTCCAAGAAGCAAATTCCTTGATGTTTTCCAGAACTTTTGCTCCAAGTGAATTGTAGGCCATGTGGACAAATTGCTAGGCAACTTGGGAAAAGTCTCTGGACACGCATTGATCCGGGCCCTCCTATCTGATAGACTGTGAGGAGTGAGGCAGGAACGCCTAACTCAGGAGGGCAGTGAACTTCACGTGAGCCTCCACTCAGAGCAGAACAGGTAGTGCTGGACCCAGAAGGCAAATAGATGAGGAGTGGGAACAAGGCCAGAGGCTAGAAGAGGCCAAACCTAGAGTCACATCCTCATCAGTGAGTCTGTCACTCCTGAAGGGGGAGACAAAGGGGGTGCTGCTGGCCCACAGCCTGCCACCACTGTGCTGTATGTTCAAGGCCTCCTGAGCCATGGGTGGGGTCCTTGCCTGCAGCTGGCAGCTCTCTGTCAACCTCCTGGACACTGCCTGCCCCTGCAGAATGGGCAGCTCATCCTCCACGGGACAGTGAAGGCAGCACACTAGGGAAAGCCAGCACTTGTAAGCCATGCTGTCACTTAAGGAAGAATGGGCAGGACAGGGACACTGGGTCCGGTGTGCCAGGTCACACACAGGGCGTCCATGTCCTACCATGCTGAGTCCCTCATGTGCATTCAGTGCTGGTCCAGGCTCCACATGGGGAGACCACGTCCTCCCACATGGCTTCCTGTGCATCTGACTGAGGCCACTAGGAAATGGCTTCCCTCCTCCTCAGATCCCCCTGGGTATCAGAAGAGACCAGTGACCTAAGTGTTGGTGGGCAGCAGAGAGAAGCTGATTTAGGGTGAAGCACTTGCTCTGAGTGACCTGACATAGACAGACTCCATGCATGAGCCTTCCGATGTGAGCCTCACTGGTCCAAATCCCAGTGAGAAGCAGAGATTTTAGCCCTCTGTCTGGCTCCCTGATTGCCTTTTTTTCCCCCCACACTTCACTGGGCCAGCATAAGACTAAGCTAATTAGTGACTAGAGAAAGCAAATTCCTGGAAACGATTATGTAATTTCTCATACACAAGCTGAAAGGGTAGAAGACGCAAACCTGTAGGGCTCTCAGTGGGAATAAGTCAAACAAGGAGGGGGGCAGAGTGGCACAGGGACAGAGGATAGGGGCTGCAGAGGTAGATTGCCTTGAATCCAAATTCCGGCTTGCCCTTTCCCTGGTAGCATAACTACCTCATTTCTATGGGCCTCGGCTCTGTCATCTGTAAAATGGGAATAACCACAGCCACCTTTCAGGACTGTCTCATCAAATGCCTCACAGAATGTGCTGTGTAGAGACACAGGATCAAGCAGCAGCTGCACTGACAGAAGGGGAAGGAAAATTGGAGAGCTGTGAGGTCACCACGAAGCTGCTTGAGCCTGTGGAGGTCAGAGGCTCTCCTGTGTCCTGCTTTAGCAATCCCCATGGAGGCCTCTGGTTCTAGCCTGGTGGCAAGTATTTCCCTGCCCCTTATCTTCATGGTGGGGGTGAACTGTGCTGGCTGGGGATATGAGCTGAAGTTCAAAAGGAAATCTCTGCCGAGACAGAGTAGGTGAGCTGGTCTGCTCTGCTGTTTTGCCTTTGGCTCTTTAAGCAAGCTGCTGCCCCACCCCTGCAGTAGTTGGCCCATAAAGAGGACTGTAAATGTGGGGCTGCCCCTGCTTACTGTGCTCCCCACCTCCCATCTTATCTCTAAACTCCCGACCCTTTTCTTTGACCTTGTAGGGCTCTTCCCACTGGCACATTTCAGCTTTCTCTGAAACGTTCTTCTGGCCATTTGCCTAGTTCTGGGCACTTGGCGAACGCCTGAACCTGGCTGAGCCCCCTCTTCCCTGCCACCTCCTGCCAAGCCAGGGCAGGCAGACAGGTTCTAGGAGTTTGGTTCCAGGCAAAAAGTATCAGAAGAATTCTGAGGAAGAGGTCCTAGAAAGGGCGGCCAGGAAGCCCTTGCAGAGGTGGGTTTGATCCTCAGACCAGAGAGGGCGAAGAGTCTTAGGTGCTAAAGTATTAGAGCAGGGATTGGCAAGTCGTGGCTCAAGGCTAAGTGGATCTCTTCCTGCTTCGGCAGAGGTCCTGCTGGATCCCAGCCATAGCCATTAGTTTATAGATGGACTGGGCTGCACAGGCAGAAATGAGGGGCTACCACCAGGACAGCAAGGCCTGCAGCCCAAAATATTTACACTCCAATCTTTTACAGTAAAAGCCAGCTGATCCCTGATTCAATGCTCAAAGATTCCCTGAGGAGCGATATGAAGAAGTCTAGGTCTGTGAGTTAGCTTCCTGAAACATGATAGCCTTCCTAACCGGCTCGGGGAACATGTCCAGCTGTCCTACCCTCAGAGGTATTCATGCTGTCGCTTCACATATGGAAGGCTCAGAGAAATGCTGAGCAGCTTAAGGTATTGTTTATCTTATCACTCCCCGAGCTTGTTTGATCTATCAAACCTATGTTTCCTATAAACACCTCTCCACATCCCCAGAGGCTGGTGTTCGGTGCACGCCCCGGGTAAACACTGCTGGGTGGAGCTAACGGCCTAAGTGCTTGGTCTATCCCTGCTAATAAGCTAAGTGGCCTTGGCCATACTGTGTGCCTGCCAGGGCCTGCTTACCTTATTGCCTGCGTGGAATGAAGAAGTCTCTCCTGCCTTGGCTATGAGTGTTCCAGGCAGGTCCTTGAGGTGGTTTAGTCTGGAGAGATGACTGTGGTATTGAGGGGTCTCAGCAATCCTTTCTGTTTTGTCATGCCGCTTAGCAACGGCAAGGGGAGAAGGCACACTACAGCAAGGCCACTAGTTCTCTTTTCTGGTCCTTGCCCTGCTGTCCATAGCTGGGCTGAACCAATAACTTTAAATAAGGAACTTACCCCATGAGGCCTCAGTTTCCTCATTTCTACAGGAGGGTTTTAGACTGATGAGTCTCTAAGGGTCTCTGAGCTCTCCATTAGGTTAGGTGCATTCAGCTGCCCACCTCATCCCACACAACCGGTGTCTCTCACGAACCATAGAAACTGCATCTCTGATGATTGTGGTATGGTAGCCTCTGGGTTTAGAACCAGAATTGGTGAGCTGTTAGTGAAAGAACAGATGCTGCTGACAGTTCAGAGAGAATGCTAGACCTTCTGGAAATGTCCTCCTGACAATGCTTGGCTCACCATTGGAAACTGTTTTTTTGACTTCCATTGCTCCAGAATTCCTCTGTCCAACAGAGACAGTGTGATAACACATCTGGCAAGCAGGAAGAACAAAGGTGGTTCTGGAAAAGACAGTGATGCCAAAGTAGAGTGAAATTTCCCTGGCAGATATGAGGTGACATGGCTAGAAGGAAAAATCTACATAAAATTCCTCTCCTTTTCCCCCTTCCCACCCCCAAAACCATTTTCCAACTTTGTCATTAGTCCTTGATATCAAGGATTCATAAGCAGCTGAACAAGAGGACTTTTATAAAGATGGTGAGAAGGTTCTGAAAACTACCCTTCTCCTTCATGAGTTTAGGAAAATCCCAGAAAATCTTGACTGGGTCACAAGCCCTGCAGCATACCCAGTCTGAGTTGAAAGGTGGAGAGAGGACTTGAGCCATGGATGTCCTTCCCTTTGTCTCTGTGCAGGGACCACCTGCTGAAAGGACCACTTGGGGGACTCCCAGATGAGGAGCAGAGGCCTGGGCCATCCAGGACCCTTGCCTAGGCAGGTCTCTAAGGCCACCAAGCCTGTGTCTTTCCAACCAGTTAATCAATAATGAATCCTTATTGGGATCCCACTGAGTTGAGAATTCTCTGGACGCAAATAGTTTGCATTCTAACACAGACATTAAACAGGTAGCCTGACAGAAAGCAGGAATGCACATCCTAGATCACCTAGATTGAGAACACCTGAAGATGACACGAAAACCTTCAGACCCAGACCATAATGGATCTCTCTCTTGAACACCCACACTCTTATTTTCTTGCTTGCATAATTCTTTAGCTCTGCCTAGTATGTCTCTAATTAATATATCTAGCAATGTATTTCAGTAGCAGAAGTAAAGAACCTGAGACTGTGTTGGGTGAGTTACAGTCACCATCTCTTTCGAAGGATCTCTTTGCACTCTGTAGTGACATGTGAATGTAGCGCTATCGATAAAACACAGTGTGCTGAAGGAGTTTAGACTTTACTTAAGCAGGCAAGATTGGAATACTGGAGTAGACATCAAGGTGAGCATCAGTCACAGAACTGACAGAGATCAGAAAGTGGGTACTCAGAGAGGGCTGGGGATGGTGACTGAGAGGCTGCTATCCTCTGCCCTTCCCGGAAGGCCCTTACAGATGTCCAGGAATGGAAACAGCACCTGTCCCTGCTGATCTTTTCCAGTGTTCAGCGGAGGCCCTTTGTTCTGAGCTATACTGTCACCTTGGGCTGTGAGGTCCAGATGGTCACATCTGCTTCTCTGGGTGGAGCCCTGGCTCCACTGGCTTTACTCCATCCAGGTAGAGGACGGATGTGGCATCCTCCTTTCCACATCGGGCAGTTGGTCTGGTTGGAGGCTCAGCTCCAAGAAACGTGTCATCTGAATCAAGGTGACTCTTGGCGTCCTTTCCGCTTCCCGAGCTGCAGAGACACAGTGAAGACTCTGGGGTAGGCTGTGCTGGCTCTGATTCCCTGAGAACCCCTCCACCTGCCACAAGCATGTGAGAACTCCTGACAGAAGGGTTGAGCCCTTAGAGCTGCCATGGCGGTGTGGGGGCTCAGCTCTGAAAACTTCACCTTTTCCACACCCTGGAGCCCGAGCTTCAGTAGTATTTAAACCTAGCACAGTGCTGTTAGAGAATATTAGTGGGTCCTGAAAAAGGGTGCCCAAGGCAGAATTTGGTCCTGTGGCTGAACCTTGCCCTCTGCTACTGCCTCTGAGGTGGTTTACATAGCTCCATCCCTGGGGCTAACATAGATCTTGCCAGTGTCCCAAGAGCTTCTCCTTGAGCTCTGAGATGTAAGGACTAAAGAAGCCGAATGACTCAGTCTAGAATTAACTCTGCTGTAGGCAGAAGTCCTAGCACTGACTCAAACCCACCCAGCCCTGACGGAACTGCGTGGGATCCAGAACCCCTTTCCCCAGCCTTGGAGCTACTTAAACGCACTCACGGCTCCTCTTCCTCCAGAGCCTCCTTTTCCACAGCACCAGAGCCACAAGCAGAAATGGGGCCAGCACGGTGCAGACTGGAGTCAGGATCTGAGAGCTGCTTTCAGCTTCTGGAAATGCCCTGGAAAGAGCCAGGCAGGACGGGAAGAGCACAAGCGAAAGAGGATGGAACAAGAGACTGAAGGGCATTGCCCCATAGCCCGCTTTGTCTCACACGTGGGGAAGCTGAGGCAGGCTGGCTGCACCCAGTTGCCAGAGCTGCTAGAAGCAGGACTGGGACTAGAAGGGCTGTTTGCAGGTTCTCATGCCCAGCCCTTGGCCCTCCTCTCCCTTCCTGGATGTGGGTTGCACTGTGCACCACAATGAGAAAGGGAACAAGTGAGCGTCCGGAACTCGGCCTTGCCACTGGGCTCCACTGCGACCTTTCCTTGGGATATTAGTGCCACTCTCTCTGGAGCATGTTTTTTATCTTGAAGGTCTGGAATGTTCCAGCCTAAGAACTTGACCATTCTGTTATTTAGATTGTGCTTGCAAACTGCACCAGAATACATAGGTAGCATGCTCCCCACCAGGGCCCAGTGTGCATGGTACAGGGTGTCTGATATTTGTCTCTTTATGATCCTGCAGGCACAAAGGGAGAGAACTGAGCAGAAGGGAGGGGAGGGCAAAGCCACAGTGGTAGCCCCTAGAGAGGCCTGGGGCTCACCTCTTCCTGGATGCCTCTTTGGCAGAGGGACTCTGGGGGCCTGCTACAGGGCCCTGGCTCAGCCTTGCTTGGGGATCCTGGCCTCCAGCAGCGCTTCTTAGGTCCCCCTCAGTGCTCCCTTCCACAGATGCTGCCTCTCTGCGAGTGGTGTCCAAGGTCCATGGACTGGCAGCTGGCCTTGCTCCTTCAGTGAAGCCCTGGGCTGGTTGCTTAGAAACCATAGTTGCTTCTGGTAGAATTTCCAAGGCCTGAGCTGATGGCCAGATTGCTCCTGTGATCTTCCTGGCTGCATCCACAGCTACCTCAGTCCTCTCTATTTGACCCCCTGGCTGACTGGCCTCAGCAACTGTCATCTCCTTTGTGCCTTCCCTGACCCTTGCCGCCATTGTAACTAAGCTTCTAGGGCCCCCTCCCCAAATGTCTTCTGTTATAGTAGAGATGCTGCTGAGCTTTGGAATTGCACTCTGTGGGGTGGGGACTGCTTCCATAATGGAACCCTCTGCACCACTGTCTGTCCCCGGAGTGACTGTCCTGACTGTTACTGGGGTTTGACTTCTCTCAGCTGAAGCTGTGGTTTTTCTGATTTCTGTAGTTGAAGCAACTGCATCCCATTTTGTCCTTTGTCCTTCTTGAGGCAGAGTGGCTCCTGAAGACCATCCTTGGGCCCCTGGTGATGCTGTTCCAAAAGATTCCGGGAGGAATTTGCCAGCAGCAGAAAGGACCATGGAGGAACCTGTGACAGAGAGGCAGAGCATGCAGAGGCTAGCCATGCTGCCAGGTGGATTCAGCAAGAGACACTGGGTTTTAAATGTTTGCCAAGTAGCCTATACCCTCATGAAGAGATGCAGTGTTTGGCCAGTACTCTGGGATGAAACAGAAGGGTGAGAACACTGGATATGCTCTCTAGTCTGACACAAATATTGGCATTTCATACTACTGCTTTCTCTCAGGGTCTTATATTCTCTGTCCGGCTGCCCCAGGTTCCCACACTTCTGCCTTCTCCAGAGGCCACAGCCCATCAGCTTCTGCTCTTGAGGAAAAGGAAAATAAGCATTGTAGCTCCCAAAGATCAGCCAGTGGTGGCAGGCACTCAGGGCCAGCAACATCCAGTAAGACCCACCTGCCTTGCTAGCTAGCCAGTCCTGGTAGGCTGTGTCTTCTGCATGGTGGCTTTCATAGCCTGGAGGCCCTGCTTGAATTCTGGGTGCTTGCTCTGGACCAGTCATCCAGAGCCTGTTCCCCAGGGCCTGAGCCTAGGAGCTGCCTGATGTCTGCAGGGGAGCTGAACAAGGCTCTGTCACAAAAAAAGTCATCTCAACTCTTTCCTGTCTATCATACTGCTCTGCGGGGCTAACCCTGAGCTTGAATATGTCGCTCTCAGGACCCTAAGATGTCGTACTTACTGTCTCCTTGGAACTATCTTCAAATATATAATGCCACAACACCCAGGGTTAGGGTAGAGGGTCAACTTGGTTAGCCTTGCGGTATTCCCAAAGGCCAGTGGAGCACACGCAAGAGTGTGTCAAGTGGGCGATGGAGGGCAGTCTAAGTCTCATCCCTTCCTTTCTGACACAGTCCCTGCTCTGCTTCACAGCCCCTGTGAGCCTGGTGTTGTTGCTCTGCCAGGCCCTTCTGCTGTGATGTTTCTGCTTTGGAGCTGGCTCACCATGGACTAAATCCTCTGAAAACATATGCTAAATTCAACCTCTCCTCTTTAGTATTGTGGGTGTCAAGTACCATGCTGCAGCAACAGGAAGCTGACTAGTAAACAGGCATGGGCAGGGCTAGGTGAGAGTTTGTGTACTCTTGATTGGCTTTTCCTAACAGCTCTCTACTTTCTGGAAATAGCCTCCTGAAGAGCAATGCTGCCTCTCAGAGCCATTACCCTGGCCCTGCCTTTCCGCTCACTCCTCTAAGGTCCAAAGCTTTCTTCACGCTCCAACTTTCTCTGGCCCCTTCTGTTTCCTAGCTTGGGTTTCTCCAACCCCAGCCCACTGGCTGTCAACTCTCACCTGCAGAGACAGTCAGATTCATGCTGAAGAACAGCATGTTGTTGCTGTCCCCAATGCCACAGCGGTAGTTTCCCTCATCATTCACAGACAGTTGGGACAGCTTCACTACAAACAAGCTGCTCTGTGGGAAGTCTGCTAGTGCCACACGGCCACGGTAGCCATGGTGGATGTAGTGGTTGGTGGACACGATGGTGTGGCAGGTCCACATCGGAGGCCCCATACGGCACCAGTACTTCCTCTGGTGCCTGTTGACTGACACGGGGTCATAATGGCACTGGATGGTGACAGCTCCTCCAAGCTCCCCAGACACCAGTTGTGGGCCCTTCAATGCATTCGCAGCTGTAAGTACAGAAAAGAGTTGAAGATGAAGAACGGGCAGGTCCCCACTGTTTGGAGAATTACAAGGCAAATTCTGCTAGCTGGAAGGGACAGGTCAGAAGATACTACTTCGAATGTGAAGCAGAATTAACATAGAAATGGCAAAACTTAGCTATGGAGGAAGCAAGAATTACTGCAAGATATGGAATGGAGCAAGATTCCAGGCTCCATCTGTAAGACAAAAACACAGTAGAAGCTCACCCACTATTTCTCCTCAGCTCTGAGGATTAAACCCAGGGACAAGCACTCTGCCACTCTACAACCTTCCCCATTTCTTTTAAATATAATTTTGAGTAGAGATTTTCTTAAGTGGAGTGTGATGGCCTCACACTTGTGATCCTCAGCTTCTTGATCAGCTGGGATTGCCAGTGCGGGCCACCACCCTCGGTTCTTGTGCACTGTTTTGCTAATACTTGGCACATGCTAGGTTTTCTCAACAAGATTGTGGATTCATTCCACTGTGCTTGGATGCAAATGCCATCTCAGTGCCCATAAGAGGGCAGAAGCAGCATCTGGCTTGCATGGGCCATAAAAGAAAGATGCTAGGCAAGGCAAACACATCAGTGTCCTTTTCCTTTGAAAAAGAGAGGGTCCACGGAGCCTCAGGATCCTGCTCCTGCTTGGTGTATACATCTCTAGACCAGTAGCTGCAAAGTTTTTTCCACAATAGCCACTTTCCTGGAGAAGCAGAAATAGCCAAACATAGGTGAATCCAGATCTGTGCAAGAACAGAGGTGCATATTCATACACATCTGCTTGGGCAATAACCCTAAGGACAAGTCATGCTTGAACTATAGAATATGGTCAACTTACAGAATGACTTTAACCTGATAGTGTGCAAACAGAGAAAAGGTTCCTTGTTTCCCATTGCCTCTTCATAACTTTCTCTGCTCCTTGATGAAATCTTAAGTATCATCTCACACCGATAGGTTTTATTTTCTGTTTTGGATAATAAAAAGTCCAATCTAGTTTAAAACTCTCTGTCTGGTTCAGTCAGAAGAAAGATTGCCCTCCAGTCACTTAGCTAGTCAGGGCATTTTTCTTTTGGCAACCTAATGAAGAGGAAGTGGAAGGTTGTGTCCTATGCTTCACTTTCTCTTTCCTCTACTTAAGGCTGCAGTTTGGGGCCCCTCCAGGGCTGGGCATAGGAAGGAGCAGGGCAAGGTGGACAGATAATTGCAATCTGGTGTTAATGCTTTCTGCGCATGACAAATGTCCAAAATAACCTCTTCTTTTGCTCTCCAGATACCTTTTGGTGGCTTCAGGCTGCAGTTTCTTCTCTAGGGGGTAAGCGGTCCTTCTGCTGACCTGGTATAGCTACTATCTGTCCACCCATGGCTTCTAGTCACCTGCCCCTCTTTAGTGGCCACAGTTCCCCCTGGTTGCCCATGAGATGGAAGCATGGGTGGCACAACTTTTTATTCTACCATTGAAGAAGCCTGGGACATATAACAAACATGGGTGGCTTTCTAGAAGTTCCTTCTCTTATTTGCCTAAAATGAGAGGGTGTGATCTTTCCAGCCCCCAAGGACGGAGCAAGGGAACACCACATGCTGACTGCTTTCTCCAGAACAATCTCGCAGATGGGCTCTGTCTCCAAGGAGTCCCACTTAGTGGCCCAGATGGCTGCATGGTGGGCCCGTGCTGAAAGGAGCTTTATAGTCCCTGTGTACAGTCCTACAGATTGGTTCAACATTTTACTTTAGGGTATGTGTGGCTCATGATTGGTTCTAGGCATTTAGGCTCTTGGGACCAAAACTAAAGAATTTGTGTGCCTCAGTGCAAGACCTGCGGGCAACTTAGAAATGCATATGAGAATGTGAGATCCTTTGTTCAAAATGTCTTAAGCATTTTATGTGGTGGCAACAGAGAACGAGTTAAACACCACTAGAGAGCAGGGTCTCCTGTGACCTGTCTATGATGTGCGTCCTGAGGCTTAGTAATAGGAAAATTAAGGTCATGTATGCTGTGGTTATATGAATACTCACTGTAGGTTCAACTAAGCAGCACAACCCAATCTATGCAACTAATGATCATGTAATTTATCCAAAAAGGATACTGAGGTTTACTATCACAAACAGGCCATCTGAGGACACTATGGTGATGCTGCAAACTACGTTCAGAGGCCAGACGTTAGGAGTTTTCATGCTCTATGTGTGTCTCACTTGAGATGAGTGTGTTTTCACTAATCACCTGCACAGGGCAGTCTACTTCACAGTAGAAGAGAACTAAGAATTCTTCTTGCACTGCATATGATTTTTCATTAATATCTAATACTTTTTTGTCTTTTTGAGACAGGATCTCATTACACAGTTCAGGTTGGCCTTGAGCTCACTTTTATAGCCCAGACTGGTCTCAAACTTGCACTGATCCTACTGCCTCAGCCTCCCAAGTGCTGGGATTACAGGCATGCGCTACCACATACAGCTTATATCTAATACTTTAAAAATGTATTTGATAAGTTATGGTCAGTAACTCTTGGTATTGTGTAATAATTAAGTTTTTGAAGTGTTTTGTCTCTTTTTGAATTTTATACTAGTCACTTGTGTGAATTAAAGAACAGTCTAGCAATTTAGGAATAAATCGATGGTCCATGGAGTCCCATGCCAAGGCTTCACCTCAGTGGTACTCCTGGCTCTCACCAAAAGTGATTGCCCTACAGCTGTTGCTTGCTATGACCCACACCAGGGCAGAATGAGTGACCCTGGGAGCTGGAGGGAGGCTATGGGACGGGCTTCGGTGGAAGAAGGAGGTCTGCAGCAGGACCATGGAGGGACAGGCTTGTACCTGTGCAGGAGCTCGGGTCTCTCGAGCAGAGAATTGAGGAAAACATGAGGGCTTCTGTGGTGCAGAGATGGCTCCAGGAGGGACCAGCGCACAGCTATCTGAGACAGTGTTCTCTGTGTGGAGGAGCCCAAGAAGAACCTGGGCAAGCCGGGCGTGGTGGCGCACGCCTGTGATCCCAGCACTCGTGAGGTTGAGGCAGGAGGATCGGAGCGAGTTCGAGACCAGCCTGGGCTACCAAAGTGAGCTCAAGGCCAGCCTGAACTGCATAGCGAGACCCTGTCTCAAAAAGACAAAAGAGAGAGAGAGAGAGAGAGAGAGAGAGAGAGAGAGAGAGAGACAGAGAGACAGAGAGAACCTGGGCAATGGAGGAGCTGAGCCATCAGGGCATCAGGGCCATGAATATCCATCCACAAAGCACCAGCAGAAGAGGTATGAGGGCAGCTTGAAGCCCCTGCAGGGCCTCCCCACTCAGTAGGAGCTGCCTGAGCTCCTGTCTCCTCCCTTCCACTGTCTGAACTGCTGGGGTCCTAGGCTGCAGGGGCAGAAGGAGGAGCAGAGGAGGGAGGCAGCCCAGACACAAACTTCCCAGGCCGAAGGGCTGCAGGGACTGTGGTGCATCCCTGAATGAAGATCGGCATCTGACCAAAACACTTAACGACGTGCTTCAAATGATTGCATTTAGAACACTTGAGGTTTCACACAACTCTTTTGGAGTTGTATGTTGGCAGGAAAATCATGGGATCACCTGACTAGGGGCAGAAAAATACTTTTATTAAAAAATTTTAAAGGGGAAATGGGAGGATAATATATAAAGGTAGTGTGTCTGTAGCAAATGAGAGTAAGAGTGCTGGTTCAAATAGTAGATGCCTTTGATTCATGAAGACTTTGGTTGATCTCAGACATGGCTAATCTCTTTCTGTTGAATGGTATTTTCACCCATTCATTAGACCATTCAATGACTACTTGCTAGGCATCTGCTTGGGACTAGATTCTAGGCAATGCATGCTCTAGACATATACCCTGTATTCCTCAATGGCTCCTCATGGCCGTGAGAATAAATCTGGATAGCACTGCGTGAAGACAGGGCCATGTGTCACCTGGACAGCCTCCCTAGTCTCATCTTCAGTGAACTTTAGAGTAGGGATCCTGGCTTTCATTGATCTGTCTCCTGAGCCTGGAATGAATTAAATAAATGATATTAAATAAATTAGGAAGTACATACAATTTTTATTTACCCATAGTTTCTTTATAGAAGGAACACTGAAGGCCTTGAAAGTAAGAGTTTGTAGGATGAGTGGAAAGGAGCCTTTGCTATTTCTGACTATCGTGTAGCCCTGCCTCTTTGCCCAGAGCCTGTCCTGCCAGTCCCTGTGTCCACCAGGAGAGAAAGGCGAGCTGGTACAGACTCTACCTCAGATCCTCCAGGGGTCTCAGTACCTTGAAGAAGTGGTCTGGTTCTCAGTTCCCTGATTTTGGGCAGCCTGTGAGACTCACCTTGGAGCAAACACAATATGAGGAGGAGGAGGAGGAAGAGCAGGAATGGCGTTCTCCACTCTGCCCGGCAGTTGGTGACCTGCAAGGAACACTGCCAATGTAGCCAGGAGCACAGCGGGAGGATGCAAGGAGAAGCGGGGCGGCAAGGGTGGGACCCAGGCTGAGCATCTTCTCATTTCAGAGTCTCAGTCGGCTCAGACGGGAAGCACATTGGGTGAATCTGAGGGCCTCTCTGGGAAAGTGTGGCCCTGTCCACAGGAAGGACATTTGGTTTGGGCCGCAGCCACCACGACCAAGTTCCCTTCCTCTTGAGGCTTCTGTGTGTCAGAGACAAAACTCCCCTATAGGCTCCTGCCCCAGCCTTCTCTTGCCTTCACCGTCTGGAAAGGCCACATGTTGGCTGGAGTTACAGGCTCTGGGAAGAAGAGCAGTTTTGGGCCAGTGGGAGTGTGTATAGGGTTGTTGTCTTACAAGGTAAGTGCAAGCCCTGGCCCCTGTGTCTGTGGTGCAGAGCCATGCCCTCTCTCCCCTCCTCACCCCTTCTTCCTTGCAGAGGGGACTGCTGCTTGGAGGATGCCTTCTGTCCCACTGTTGGGTGTGGCCCATCAGAAAGAAGGAGTTAAAACTAAACCTCTGGCCGAGTAGCTGCCATGCCCAGTTACTCTTCTGTTTTGTCTGCACTGCTCTAAAGTGTGCTTGCTGTCCCAGTCCAACTGATCTACCCTGCTCCATTCTCTCCCACTGGCTTGGGGATCTCCTTGAGTGCAGGACTGTGGGGCTCGCCCTTCAACTTCTTGAAGCGGGATCCAGTGCACTCTCAGTGTAACTCACAGGAGCCCAGCCCTTTTTGGATGAACAACATCAGGGTCACTGCTCAATGGCTTTTGCTGCATGCTGATTAAAGAACAATTGCACATCACACTTTTTCTCTATTTTCCCTGGCATGTTTGAGAGTGCTTTTTGATTGATTAAAAACTGTTCTTTGAATCTATCTACTTCCTGGCTATAGTTTTTGCAACCTGTAGCTGGTAACTGTTGTTGCTTTCCTGCTTCAGTATGAGCTGCACAGAGGTTATGAACAGGGACTTAGACTATCCACAATAGCTGTGCTGTGAGCCAGTGAGGTGTTTTGGTGGGGGAATGCATAAGGAGAAGGCCCTATACCTACCCTGTGTAGTTGTATTCAGCCAGAAAGAATAGAATCATTGGCATTTTCTGGAAAATGGATGGAACTGAAGCTCATCACACTAACTGGAATTAGTCAAACTCCAAAAGACAGGTTTTACCTGTTTTTCCTAATAAACAGAATCCAGAAGAAAGAAGAAGAAGAAGAAGAAGAAGAAGAAGAAGAAGAAGAAGAAGAAGAAGAAGAAGAAGAAGAAGAAG